>CAUJRU010003020.1:0-59000 GCA_963277665.1 Viscum album
TCTAAATAAAAACCCTAAAACCTAGTCCCAAACCCTACACCTGAAACCCTATCCCTAAAATCTAAAACTTAAAAGATAAAACCTAAACCCAAAAACATATAACCTATACTCTAATGTCAAAATAATTAACCCTAAACATTAAAACCTAAACTCTATCCCTTAAATCTACAAACTAAACCAGAAAAACTAAACAAAAAATCCTAAAACCTAGTCCCAAAACCCTATATCCAAGACCCTAATCCCTAAACTCTAAAATCTAAAATTGAACCCTAAACCCAAAAACAAATACCTGATACCATAATAACAAAATAATTAATAGAAAACCTTAAAACCCAAACCCTATCCCTTAAATTTACCAACTAAACCTGAAAATCTAAACAAGAAATCCTAAAACCTAGTCCCGAAACCCTACACCTGAAGCCCTAATCCTTAAACTCTAAAACCTAAAGGCTGAACCCTAATCCCCAAAACATGTAACCTATACACTAATGTGAAAATTATTAACCCTAGACCTTTAAACCAAAACCGTATACCTTAAATCTACCAACTAAACCCGAAAATCTAAAATAAAGAAAATTATAAAACCTTGTCCCGAAACCCTATACCCGATAACCCAATCCCTAAACTATAGAACCTAAAATTTGAAATCTAAATCCAAAAACATATACCCTAGAACCTAATCTCAAAATAATTAAACAAAAACCTCAAAACCTAAATGTTATCCCATAAATATAGCTACTAAACTTGAAAATCTAAATAAACAATTATAAGACCTTGTCCCAAAACCCTTTACCCGAAACCCTAATCCCTGAACTCAAAAATCTAAAAGTGGAACACTAAACACATAATCCTATAACCTGTACCCTAAAATAAAAATACTTAACCCTAAACCTTAAACCCTAAACTCTATCCCTTAAATCTACCAACTAAAAACGAAAAGCTAGACAAAAAAACCTAAAACCTACTCCCAAAACCCTATACTCGAAACCCTAATTCCTTTACTATAAAACCCAAAAGCATAACCCTAATCTTAGAAACATATACCATATACAAAAATATCAAAATAATTAACCCTTAACCTTAAAACCTAAACCCTATCCCTTAAATATACCAATTACACCCGAAAAGCTAAACAAAAAATCTGAAAAGCTAGTCCAAAAACCCTATACTTGAAACCCTAATCCCTAAAATCTAAAACCTAAAAGCTGAATAATATACCCCAAAACATATAACATAAAACCTAATCTCAAACTATTTATCCCTAAACCTTTAAACTGAAACCCTAAGCCTTAAATCTATGAACTAAACCTGAAAAGCTAAACAAATAATCCAAAAACCTAGTCCGAAAACCCCATACCCGAACCCCTAATCCCTAAAATCTAAAACGTAAAATCTGAACCCTAAACTCAAAAACCTATACCCTATAACCTAATACCAAAATACATAACCCTAAAACTTAAAACCTAAACCCGATCCCTTAAATATACCAACTAAACCCGAAAATCTAAACAAAAAAACCTAAAACCAAGTCCCAAAACCCTATAACCGAAACCATAGTCCCTAAACTCTAAAACCTAAAAGCAGAACCCTAAACCTAGAAACATATACCATATACCCTAATATTAAAATAATTATCCATAAACCTAAAAACCTAAACCCTAACCCTTAAATCTACCAACAAAACCCGAAATGCTAAACAAAGAGTCATGAAACCTAGTCCCAAAACACTATACCCGAAACCCTAATCCCTAAACTCTAAAACATAAAATCTGAAACCTAAACCCAAAAACCTCTACCCTATACCCTAATATCAAAATACTTAACCCTAAACCTTAAAACCTACACCCTATCCCTTAAATCTTCCCACTAAACCCAAAAATCTAAAAAAAACATAAAACCTAGTCCCAAAACCCTATACCGGAAAGCCTAATCCCTAAACTATAAAACCTAAAAGTAGAACCCTAAAACCAAAAACATATACCATATACCCTGATCTCAAAAAAATTAACCCTAAACCATAACAGCTAAGCACTATCACTTTTATATAGCAACTAGACCTTGAAATCTGAACAAAAAACCCTAAAACCTAGTCCCAAAACCCTATAACTGAAACCCTAATCCTTAAAATCTAAAACATAAAAGCTGAAAACTAAACCCAAAATCATATAACCTACGCTATAATATAAAAATAATTAACCATAAATATAAAAACCTAAACTCTATCCCATAAATCTACAAACTAAACCAGAAAAGCTAAGAACAAAATCCTAAAACCTAGTCCCAAAACCATATACCCAAAACCCTAATCCCAAAACTCTAAAATATAAAATTGAGCCCTAAACCCAAAAAAATATACCTGATACCCTAATATCAAAATAATTAACCCTAAAACTTAATAATTAAACCCTATATCTTAAATTTAACAACTAAACCCGAAAATCTAAACAATAAATCCTAAAACCTAGTCCCGAAACCCTACACCCGAAGCCCGAATTCCTAAACTCTAAAACCTAAATGCTGAACCATAAACCCAAAAACATGTAAACTATACCCTAATATGAAACTTCTAAACCCAAAACCTTTAAACCTAAACCCTGTACCTTAAATCTACCAACTAAACACGAAAAGCTAAAACAAAAAAAATTATAAAACCTTGTCCCGAAACCCTATACCCGAAAACCCAATCCCTAAACTCTAAAACCTAAAATCTAAAACCAAAATCCAAAAACATATACCCTATACCCTAATCTCAAAATAATTAAACCTAAACCTTAAAACATAAATTTTATCCCTTAAATATTCCAACTAAACTTGAAAATCTAAATAAGAAATTCTAATACCTAGTCCCAAAACCCTTTACCCGAAACCCTAATCTCTAAACTCTAAAATCTAAAAGGGGAACCATAAACATAGAAACCTATAACCTGTACCCTAAAATAAAAATACTTAACCTCAAACCTTAAAACCTCAACCCTATCCCTTAAATCTACCAACTAAAACCAAAAAGCTCAACAAAAAAACCTAAAACCTACTCCCAAAACCCTATACTCGAATCCCTAATTCATAAAGTCCAAAACCCAAAAGCTGAAACCTAATCCCAAAAACATATACCCTATACCAAAACATTAAATAATTAACCCCTAACCTTAAAACATAAACCCTATCCCTTAAATCTACCAACTAAAACCGAAACTCTAAACAAAAAATCCTAAAACCTACTCCCAAAACCCTATACTCGAAACCCTAATTTCGAAACTTGAAAACCCAAAAGTTGAACCCCAATCCTAGAAACATATAACCTATACCCAAATATCAAAATACTTAACCCTTAACCATAAAACCTAAACCATATCCCTTAAATCTACCAACTACACCCGAAAATCTAAACAAAAATTCCTAAAACCAAGTCCAAAAACCCTATACCCGAAACCCTAATCCCTAAACTCTAAAACCTAAAAGCTGAAACCTATACCCAAAAACATATAACATATACCCGAATCTCAAAATATTTATCCCTAAACCTTAAAACTAAAATCCTAAGCCTTTAATCTACCATTTAAACATGAAAAGCTAAACAAACAATCCTATAACCTAGTCTGAAAACCCTATACCCGAACCCCTAATCCTTAAACTCTAAAACGTAAAATCTGAAACCTAAACTCAAAAACCTATACCCTATACCATAATCTCAAAATAATTAACCCTAAATCTTAAAACCTAAACCCTATCCCTTAAATCTACCAACTAAACCCAAAACGCTAAACAAAAAAACCTAAAACCTAGTCCCAAAACCCTATACCCGAAACCCTAATTGCTAAACTCTAAAATCTAAAATCAGAACCCTAAACCCAAAAACAAATAAAATATACCATAATATTAAAATAATTATCCATAAACCTAAAAACCTAAACCCTAACCCTTAAATCTACCAACAAAACCCGAAATGCTAAACAAAGAGTCATGAAACCTAGTCCCAAAACACTATACCCGAAACCCTAATCCCTAAACTCTAAAACATAAAATCTGAAACCTAAACCCAAAAACCTCTACCCTATACCCTAATATCAAAATACTTAACCCTAAACCTTAAAACCTACACCCTATCCCTTAAATCTTCCCACTAAACCCAAAAATCTAAAAAAAACATAAAACCTAGTCCCAAAACCCTATACCGGAAAGCCTAATCCCTAAACTATAAAACCTAAAAGTAGAACCCTAAAACCAAAAACATATACCATATACCCTGATCTCAAAAAAATTAACCCTAAACCATAACAGCTAAGCACTATCACTTTTATATAGCAACTAGACCTTGAAATCTGAACAAAAAACCCTAAAACCTAGTCCCAAAACCCTATAACTGAAACCCTAATCCTTAAAATCTAAAACATAAAAGCTGAAAACTAAACCCAAAATCATATAACCTACGCTATAATATAAAAATAATTAACCATAAATATAAAAACCTAAACTCTATCCCATAAATCTACAAACTAAACCAGAAAAGCTAAGAACAAAATCCTAAAACCTAGTCCCAAAACCATATACCCAAAACCCTAATCCCAAAACTCTAAAATATAAAATTGAGCCCTAAACCCAAAAAAATATACCTGATACCCTAATATCAAAATAATTAACCCTAAAACTTAATAATTAAACCCTATATCTTAAATTTAACAACTAAACCCGAAAATCTAAACAATAAATCCTAAAACCTAGTCCCGAAACCCTACACCCGAAGCCCGAATTCCTAAACTCTAAAACCTAAATGCTGAACCATAAACCCAAAAACATGTAAACTATACCCTAATATGAAACTTCTAAACCCAAAACCTTTAAACCTAAACCCTGTACCTTAAATCTACCAACTAAACACGAAAAGCTAAAACAAAAAAAATTATAAAACCTTGTCCCGAAACCCTATACCCGAAAACCCAATCCCTAAACTCTAAAACCTAAAATCTAAAACCAAAATCCAAAAACATATACCCTATACCCTAATCTCAAAATAATTAAACCTAAACCTTAAAACATAAATTTTATCCCTTAAATATTCCAACTAAACTTGAAAATCTAAATAAGAAATTCTAATACCTAGTCCCAAAACCCTTTACCCGAAACCCTAATCTCTAAACTCTAAAATCTAAAAGGGGAACCATAAACATAGAAACCTATAACCTGTACCCTAAAATAAAAATACTTAACCTCAAACCTTAAAACCTCAACCCTATCCCTTAAATCTACCAACTAAAACCAAAAAGCTCAACAAAAAAACCTAAAACCTACTCCCAAAACCCTATACTCGAATCCCTAATTCATAAAGTCCAAAACCCAAAAGCTGAAACCTAATCCCAAAAACATATACCCTATACCAAAACATTAAATAATTAACCCCTAACCTTAAAACATAAACCCTATCCCTTAAATCTACCAACTAAAACCGAAACTCTAAACAAAAAATCCTAAAACCTACTCCCAAAACCCTATACTCGAAACCCTAATTTCGAAACTTGAAAACCCAAAAGTTGAACCCCAATCCTAGAAACATATAACCTATACCCAAATATCAAAATACTTAACCCTTAACCATAAAACCTAAACCATATCCCTTAAATCTACCAACTACACCCGAAAATCTAAACAAAAATTCCTAAAACCAAGTCCAAAAACCCTATACCCGAAACCCTAATCCCTAAACTCTAAAACCTAAAAGCTGAAACCTATACCCAAAAACATATAACATATACCCGAATCTCAAAATATTTATCCCTAAACCTTAAAACTAAAATCCTAAGCCTTTAATCTACCATTTAAACATGAAAAGCTAAACAAACAATCCTATAACCTAGTCTGAAAACCCTATACCCGAACCCCTAATCCTTAAACTCTAAAACGTAAAATCTGAAACCTAAACTCAAAAACCTATACCCTATACCATAATCTCAAAATAATTAACCCTAAATCTTAAAACCTAAACCCTATCCCTTAAATCTACCAACTAAACCCAAAACGCTAAACAAAAAAACCTAAAACCTAGTCCCAAAACCCTATACCCGAAACCCTAATTGCTAAACTCTAAAATCTAAAATCAGAACCCTAAACCCAAAAACAAATAAAATATACCATAATATTAAAATAATTATCCATAAACCTTAAAACCTAAACCCTAACCCTTAAATCTACCAACTAAACCCGAAATGCTAAACAAAGAGTCATGAAACCTAGTCCCAAAACACTATACCCGAAACCGTAATCCCAAAATTCTAAAACATAAAATCTGAAAAATAAACCCAAAAACCTATACCCTGTACCCTAATCTCAAAATACTTAACCATAAACCTTAAAACCTAAACCCTATCCCCTAAATCTACCAACTAAACCCGAAAATCTAAACAAAAAAACCTAAAACATAGTCCCAAAACCCTATACCCGAAACCCTAATCCCTAAACTATAAAACCTAAAAGTAGAACCCTTAAACCAAAAAAATATACCATATACCCTAATATCAAAATAATTAACCCTAAACCTTAACAGCTAAGCCCTGTCCTTTTAATATACCAACTAAACCTGAAAATCTAAATAAAAACCCTAAAACCTAGTCCCAAACCCTACACCTGAAACCCTATCCCTAAAATCTAAAACTTAAAAGATAAAACCTAAACCCAAAAACATATAACCTATACTCTAATGTCAAAATAATTAACCCTAAACATTAAAACCTAAACTCTATCCCTTAAATCTACAAACTAAACCAGAAAAACTAAACAAAAAATCCTAAAACCTAGTCCCAAAACCCTATATCCAAGACCCTAATCCCTAAACTCTAAAATCTAAAATTGAACCCTAAACCCAAAAACAAATACCTGATACCATAATAACAAAATAATTAATAGAAAACCTTAAAACCCAAACCCTATCCCTTAAATTTACCAACTAAACCTGAAAATCTAAACAAGAAATCCTAAAACCTAGTCCCGAAACCCTACACCTGAAGCCCTAATCCTTAAACTCTAAAACCTAAAGGCTGAACCCTAATCCCCAAAACATGTAACCTATACACTAATGTGAAAATTATTAACCCTAGACCTTTAAACCAAAACCGTATACCTTAAATCTACCAACTAAACCCGAAAATCTAAAATAAAGAAAATTATAAAACCTTGTCCCGAAACCCTATACCCGATAACCCAATCCCTAAACTATAGAACCTAAAATTTGAAATCTAAATCCAAAAACATATACCCTAGAACCTAATCTCAAAATAATTAAACAAAAACCTCAAAACCTAAATGTTATCCCATAAATATAGCTACTAAACTTGAAAATCTAAATAAACAATTATAAGACCTTGTCCCAAAACCCTTTACCCGAAACCCTAATCCCTGAACTCAAAAATCTAAAAGTGGAACACTAAACACATAATCCTATAACCTGTACCCTAAAATAAAAATACTTAACCCTAAACCTTAAACCCTAAACTCTATCCCTTAAATCTACCAACTAAAAACGAAAAGCTAGACAAAAAAACCTAAAACCTACTCCCAAAACCCTATACTCGAAACCCTAATTCCTTTACTATAAAACCCAAAAGCATAACCCTAATCTTAGAAACATATACCATATACAAAAATATCAAAATAATTAACCCTTAACCTTAAAACCTAAACCCTATCCCTTAAATATACCAATTACACCCGAAAAGCTAAACAAAAAATCTGAAAAGCTAGTCCAAAAACCCTATACTTGAAACCCTAATCCCTAAAATCTAAAACCTAAAAGCTGAATAATATACCCCAAAACATATAACATAAAACCTAATCTCAAACTATTTATCCCTAAACCTTTAAACTGAAACCCTAAGCCTTAAATCTATGAACTAAACCTGAAAAGCTAAACAAATAATCCAAAAACCTAGTCCGAAAACCCCATACCCGAACCCCTAATCCCTAAAATCTAAAACGTAAAATCTGAACCCTAAACTCAAAAACCTATACCCTATAACCTAATACCAAAATACATAACCCTAAAACTTAAAACCTAAACCCGATCCCTTAAATATACCAACTAAACCCGAAAATCTAAACAAAAAAACCTAAAACCAAGTCCCAAAACCCTATAACCGAAACCATAGTCCCTAAACTCTAAAACCTAAAAGCAGAACCCTAAACCTAGAAACATATACCATATACCCTAATATTAAAATAATTATCCATAAACCTAAAAACCTAAACCCTAACCCTTAAATCTACCAACAAAACCCGAAATGCTAAACAAAGAGTCATGAAACCTAGTCCCAAAACACTATACCCGAAACCCTAATCCCTAAACTCTAAAACATAAAATCTGAAACCTAAACCCAAAAACCTCTACCCTATACCCTAATATCAAAATACTTAACCCTAAACCTTAAAACCTACACCCTATCCCTTAAATCTTCCCACTAAACCCAAAAATCTAAAAAAAACATAAAACCTAGTCCCAAAACCCTATACCGGAAAGCCTAATCCCTAAACTATAAAACCTAAAAGTAGAACCCTAAAACCAAAAACATATACCATATACCCTGATCTCAAAAAAATTAACCCTAAACCATAACAGCTAAGCACTATCACTTTTATATAGCAACTAGACCTTGAAATCTGAACAAAAAACCCTAAAACCTAGTCCCAAAACCCTATAACTGAAACCCTAATCCTTAAAATCTAAAACATAAAAGCTGAAAACTAAACCCAAAATCATATAACCTACGCTATAATATAAAAATAATTAACCATAAATATAAAAACCTAAACTCTATCCCATAAATCTACAAACTAAACCAGAAAAGCTAAGAACAAAATCCTAAAACCTAGTCCCAAAACCATATACCCAAAACCCTAATCCCAAAACTCTAAAATATAAAATTGAGCCCTAAACCCAAAAAAATATACCTGATACCCTAATATCAAAATAATTAACCCTAAAACTTAATAATTAAACCCTATATCTTAAATTTAACAACTAAACCCGAAAATCTAAACAATAAATCCTAAAACCTAGTCCCGAAACCCTACACCCGAAGCCCGAATTCCTAAACTCTAAAACCTAAATGCTGAACCATAAACCCAAAAACATGTAAACTATACCCTAATATGAAACTTCTAAACCCAAAACCTTTAAACCTAAACCCTGTACCTTAAATCTACCAACTAAACACGAAAAGCTAAAACAAAAAAAATTATAAAACCTTGTCCCGAAACCCTATACCCGAAAACCCAATCCCTAAACTCTAAAACCTAAAATCTAAAACCAAAATCCAAAAACATATACCCTATACCCTAATCTCAAAATAATTAAACCTAAACCTTAAAACATAAATTTTATCCCTTAAATATTCCAACTAAACTTGAAAATCTAAATAAGAAATTCTAATACCTAGTCCCAAAACCCTTTACCCGAAACCCTAATCTCTAAACTCTAAAATCTAAAAGGGGAACCATAAACATAGAAACCTATAACCTGTACCCTAAAATAAAAATACTTAACCTCAAACCTTAAAACCTCAACCCTATCCCTTAAATCTACCAACTAAAACCAAAAAGCTCAACAAAAAAACCTAAAACCTACTCCCAAAACCCTATACTCGAATCCCTAATTCATAAAGTCCAAAACCCAAAAGCTGAAACCTAATCCCAAAAACATATACCCTATACCAAAACATTAAATAATTAACCCCTAACCTTAAAACATAAACCCTATCCCTTAAATCTACCAACTAAAACCGAAACTCTAAACAAAAAATCCTAAAACCTACTCCCAAAACCCTATACTCGAAACCCTAATTTCGAAACTTGAAAACCCAAAAGTTGAACCCCAATCCTAGAAACATATAACCTATACCCAAATATCAAAATACTTAACCCTTAACCATAAAACCTAAACCATATCCCTTAAATCTACCAACTACACCCGAAAATCTAAACAAAAATTCCTAAAACCAAGTCCAAAAACCCTATACCCGAAACCCTAATCCCTAAACTCTAAAACCTAAAAGCTGAAACCTATACCCAAAAACATATAACATATACCCGAATCTCAAAATATTTATCCCTAAACCTTAAAACTAAAATCCTAAGCCTTTAATCTACCATTTAAACATGAAAAGCTAAACAAACAATCCTATAACCTAGTCTGAAAACCCTATACCCGAACCCCTAATCCTTAAACTCTAAAACGTAAAATCTGAAACCTAAACTCAAAAACCTATACCCTATACCATAATCTCAAAATAATTAACCCTAAATCTTAAAACCTAAACCCTATCCCTTAAATCTACCAACTAAACCCAAAACGCTAAACAAAAAAACCTAAAACCTAGTCCCAAAACCCTATACCCGAAACCCTAATTGCTAAACTCTAAAATCTAAAATCAGAACCCTAAACCCAAAAACAAATAAAATATACCATAATATTAAAATAATTATCCATAAACCTAAAAACCTAAACCCTAACCCTTAAATCTACCAACAAAACCCGAAATGCTAAACAAAGAGTCATGAAACCTAGTCCCAAAACACTATACCCGAAACCCTAATCCCTAAACTCTAAAACATAAAATCTGAAACCTAAACCCAAAAACCTCTACCCTATACCCTAATATCAAAATACTTAACCCTAAACCTTAAAACCTACACCCTATCCCTTAAATCTTCCCACTAAACCCAAAAATCTAAAAAAAACATAAAACCTAGTCCCAAAACCCTATACCGGAAAGCCTAATCCCTAAACTATAAAACCTAAAAGTAGAACCCTAAAACCAAAAACATATACCATATACCCTGATCTCAAAAAAATTAACCCTAAACCATAACAGCTAAGCACTATCACTTTTATATAGCAACTAGACCTTGAAATCTGAACAAAAAACCCTAAAACCTAGTCCCAAAACCCTATAACTGAAACCCTAATCCTTAAAATCTAAAACATAAAAGCTGAAAACTAAACCCAAAATCATATAACCTACGCTATAATATAAAAATAATTAACCATAAATATAAAAACCTAAACTCTATCCCATAAATCTACAAACTAAACCAGAAAAGCTAAGAACAAAATCCTAAAACCTAGTCCCAAAACCCTATATCCAAGACCCTAATCCCTAAACTCTAAAATCTAAAATTGAACCCTAAACCCAAAAACAAATACCTGATACCATAATAACAAAATAATTAATAGAAAACCTTAAAACCCAAACCCTATCCCTTAAATTTACCAACTAAACCTGAAAATCTAAACAAGAAATCCTAAAACCTAGTCCCGAAACCCTACACCTGAAGCCCTAATCCTTAAACTCTAAAACCTAAAGGCTGAACCCTAATCCCCAAAACATGTAACCTATACACTAATGTGAAAATTATTAACCCTAGACCTTTAAACCAAAACCGTATACCTTAAATCTACCAACTAAACCCGAAAATCTAAAATAAAGAAAATTATAAAACCTTGTCCCGAAACCCTATACCCGATAACCCAATCCCTAAACTATAGAACCTAAAATTTGAAATCTAAATCCAAAAACATATACCCTAGAACCTAATCTCAAAATAATTAAACAAAAACCTCAAAACCTAAATGTTATCCCATAAATATAGCTACTAAACTTGAAAATCTAAATAAACAATTATAAGACCTTGTCCCAAAACCCTTTACCCGAAACCCTAATCCCTGAACTCAAAAATCTAAAAGTGGAACACTAAACACATAATCCTATAACCTGTACCCTAAAATAAAAATACTTAACCCTAAACCTTAAACCCTAAACTCTATCCCTTAAATCTACCAACTAAAAACGAAAAGCTAGACAAAAAAACCTAAAACCTACTCCCAAAACCCTATACTCGAAACCCTAATTCCTTTACTATAAAACCCAAAAGCATAACCCTAATCTTAGAAACATATACCATATACAAAAATATCAAAATAATTAACCCTTAACCTTAAAACCTAAACCCTATCCCTTAAATATACCAATTACACCCGAAAAGCTAAACAAAAAATCTGAAAAGCTAGTCCAAAAACCCTATACTTGAAACCCTAATCCCTAAAATCTAAAACCTAAAATCTGAATAATATACCCCAAAACATATAACATAAAACCTAATCTCAAACTATTTATCCCTAAACCTTTAAACTGAAACCCTAAGCCTTAAATCTATGAACTAAACCTGAAAAGCTAAACAAATAATCCAAAAACCTAGTCCGAAAACCCCATACCCGAACCCCTAATCCCTAAAATCTAAAACGTAAAATCTGAACCCTAAACTCAAAAACCTATACCCTATAACCTAATACCAAAATACATAACCCTAAAACTTAAAACCTAAACCCGATCCCTTAAATATACCAACTAAACCCGAAAATCTAAACAAAAAAACCTAAAACCAAGTCCCAAAACCCTATAACCGAAACCATAGTCCCTAAACTCTAAAACCTAAAAGCAGAACCCTAAACCTAGAAACATATACCATATACCCTAATATTAAAATAATTATCCATAAACCTAAAAACCTAAACCCTAACCCTTAAATCTACCAACAAAACCCGAAATGCTAAACAAAGAGTCATGAAACCTAGTCCCAAAACACTATACCCGAAACCCTAATCCCTAAACTCTAAAACATAAAATCTGAAACCTAAACCCAAAAACCTCTACCCTATACCCTAATATCAAAATACTTAACCCTAAACCTTAAAACCTACACCCTATCCCTTAAATCTTCCCACTAAACCCAAAAATCTAAAAAAAACATAAAACCTAGTCCCAAAACCCTATACCGGAAAGCCTAATCCCTAAACTATAAAACCTAAAAGTAGAACCCTAAAACCAAAAACATATACCATATACCCTGATCTCAAAAAAATTAACCCTAAACCATAACAGCTAAGCACTATCACTTTTATATAGCAACTAGACCTTGAAATCTGAACAAAAAACCCTAAAACCTAGTCCCAAAACCCTATAACTGAAACCCTAATCCTTAAAATCTAAAACATAAAAGCTGAAAACTAAACCCAAAATCATATAACCTACGCTATAATATAAAAATAATTAACCATAAATATAAAAACCTAAACTCTATCCCATAAATCTACAAACTAAACCAGAAAAGCTAAGAACAAAATCCTAAAACCTAGTCCCAAAACCATATACCCAAAACCCTAATCCCAAAACTCTAAAATATAAAATTGAGCCCTAAACCCAAAAAAATATACCTGATACCCTAATATCAAAATAATTAACCCTAAAACTTAATAATTAAACCCTATATCTTAAATTTAACAACTAAACCCGAAAATCTAAACAATAAATCCTAAAACCTAGTCCCGAAACCCTACACCCGAAGCCCGAATTCCTAAACTCTAAAACCTAAATGCTGAACCATAAACCCAAAAACATGTAAACTATACCCTAATATGAAACTTCTAAACCCAAAACCTTTAAACCTAAACCCTGTACCTTAAATCTACCAACTAAACACGAAAAGCTAAAACAAAAAAAATTATAAAACCTTGTCCCGAAACCCTATACCCGAAAACCCAATCCCTAAACTCTAAAACCTAAAATCTAAAACCAAAATCCAAAAACATATACCCTATACCCTAATCTCAAAATAATTAAACCTAAACCTTAAAACATAAATTTTATCCCTTAAATATTCCAACTAAACTTGAAAATCTAAATAAGAAATTCTAATACCTAGTCCCAAAACCCTTTACCCGAAACCCTAATCTCTAAACTCTAAAATCTAAAAGGGGAACCATAAACATAGAAACCTATAACCTGTACCCTAAAATAAAAATACTTAACCTCAAACCTTAAAACCTCAACCCTATCCCTTAAATCTACCAACTAAAACCAAAAAGCTCAACAAAAAAACCTAAAACCTACTCCCAAAACCCTATACTCGAATCCCTAATTCATAAAGTCCAAAACCCAAAAGCTGAAACCTAATCCCAAAAACATATACCCTATACCAAAACATTAAATAATTAACCCCTAACCTTAAAACATAAACCCTATCCCTTAAATCTACCAACTAAAACCGAAACTCTAAACAAAAAATCCTAAAACCTACTCCCAAAACCCTATACTCGAAACCCTAATTTCGAAACTTGAAAACCCAAAAGTTGAACCCCAATCCTAGAAACATATAACCTATACCCAAATATCAAAATACTTAACCCTTAACCATAAAACCTAAACCATATCCCTTAAATCTACCAACTACACCCGAAAATCTAAACAAAAATTCCTAAAACCAAGTCCAAAAACCCTATACCCGAAACCCTAATCCCTAAACTCTAAAACCTAAAAGCTGAAACCTATACCCAAAAACATATAACATATACCCGAATCTCAAAATATTTATCCCTAAACCTTAAAACTAAAATCCTAAGCCTTTAATCTACCATTTAAACATGAAAAGCTAAACAAACAATCCTATAACCTAGTCTGAAAACCCTATACCCGAACCCCTAATCCTTAAACTCTAAAACGTAAAATCTGAAACCTAAACTCAAAAACCTATACCCTATACCATAATCTCAAAATAATTAACCCTAAATCTTAAAACCTAAACCCTATCCCTTAAATCTACCAACTAAACCCAAAACGCTAAACAAAAAAACCTAAAACCTAGTCCCAAAACCCTATACCCGAAACCCTAATTGCTAAACTCTAAAATCTAAAATCAGAACCCTAAACCCAAAAACAAATAAAATATACCATAATATTAAAATAATTATCCATAAACCTTAAAACCTAAACCCTAACCCTTAAATCTACCAACTAAACCCGAAATGCTAAACAAAGAGTCATGAAACCTAGTCCCAAAACACTATACCCGAAACCGTAATCCCAAAATTCTAAAACATAAAATCTGAAAAATAAACCCAAAAACCTATACCCTGTACCCTAATCTCAAAATACTTAACCATAAACCTTAAAACCTAAACCCTATCCCCTAAATCTACCAACTAAACCCGAAAATCTAAACAAAAAAACCTAAAACATAGTCCCAAAACCCTATACCCGAAACCCTAATCCCTAAACTATAAAACCTAAAAGTAGAACCCTTAAACCAAAAAAATATACCATATACCCTAATATCAAAATAATTAACCCTAAACCTTAACAGCTAAGCCCTGTCCTTTTAATATACCAACTAAACCTGAAAATCTAAATAAAAACCCTAAAACCTAGTCCCAAACCCTACACCTGAAACCCTATCCCTAAAATCTAAAACTTAAAAGATAAAACCTAAACCCAAAAACATATAACCTATACTCTAATGTCAAAATAATTAACCCTAAACATTAAAACCTAAACTCTATCCCTTAAATCTACAAACTAAACCAGAAAAACTAAACAAAAAATCCTAAAACCTAGTCCCAAAACCCTATATCCAAGACCCTAATCCCTAAACTCTAAAATCTAAAATTGAACCCTAAACCCAAAAACAAATACCTGATACCATAATAACAAAATAATTAATAGAAAACCTTAAAACCCAAACCCTATCCCTTAAATTTACCAACTAAACCTGAAAATCTAAACAAGAAATCCTAAAACCTAGTCCCGAAACCCTACACCTGAAGCCCTAATCCTTAAACTCTAAAACCTAAAGGCTGAACCCTAATCCCCAAAACATGTAACCTATACACTAATGTGAAAATTATTAACCCTAGACCTTTAAACCAAAACCGTATACCTTAAATCTACCAACTAAACCCGAAAATCTAAAATAAAGAAAATTATAAAACCTTGTCCCGAAACCCTATACCCGATAACCCAATCCCTAAACTATAGAACCTAAAATTTGAAATCTAAATCCAAAAACATATACCCTAGAACCTAATCTCAAAATAATTAAACAAAAACCTCAAAACCTAAATGTTATCCCATAAATATAGCTACTAAACTTGAAAATCTAAATAAACAATTATAAGACCTTGTCCCAAAACCCTTTACCCGAAACCCTAATCCCTGAACTCAAAAATCTAAAAGTGGAACACTAAACACATAATCCTATAACCTGTACCCTAAAATAAAAATACTTAACCCTAAACCTTAAACCCTAAACTCTATCCCTTAAATCTACCAACTAAAAACGAAAAGCTAGACAAAAAAACCTAAAACCTACTCCCAAAACCCTATACTCGAAACCCTAATTCCTTTACTATAAAACCCAAAAGCATAACCCTAATCTTAGAAACATATACCATATACAAAAATATCAAAATAATTAACCCTTAACCTTAAAACCTAAACCCTATCCCTTAAATATACCAATTACACCCGAAAAGCTAAACAAAAAATCTGAAAAGCTAGTCCAAAAACCCTATACTTGAAACCCTAATCCCTAAAATCTAAAACCTAAAATCTGAATAATATACCCCAAAACATATAACATAAAACCTAATCTCAAACTATTTATCCCTAAACCTTTAAACTGAAACCCTAAGCCTTAAATCTATGAACTAAACCTGAAAAGCTAAACAAATAATCCAAAAACCTAGTCCGAAAACCCCATACCCGAACCCCTAATCCCTAAAATCTAAAACGTAAAATCTGAACCCTAAACTCAAAAACCTATACCCTATAACCTAATACCAAAATACATAACCCTAAAACTTAAAACCTAAACCCGATCCCTTAAATATACCAACTAAACCCGAAAATCTAAACAAAAAAACCTAAAACCAAGTCCCAAAACCCTATAACCGAAACCATAGTCCCTAAACTCTAAAACCTAAAAGCAGAACCCTAAACCTAGAAACATATACCATATACCCTAATATTAAAATAATTATCCATAAACCTAAAAACCTAAACCCTAACCCTTAAATCTACCAACAAAACCCGAAATGCTAAACAAAGAGTCATGAAACCTAGTCCCAAAACACTATACCCGAAACCCTAATCCCTAAACTCTAAAACATAAAATCTGAAACCTAAACCCAAAAACCTCTACCCTATACCCTAATATCAAAATACTTAACCCTAAACCTTAAAACCTACACCCTATCCCTTAAATCTTCCCACTAAACCCAAAAATCTAAAAAAAACATAAAACCTAGTCCCAAAACCCTATACCGGAAAGCCTAATCCCTAAACTATAAAACCTAAAAGTAGAACCCTAAAACCAAAAACATATACCATATACCCTGATCTCAAAAAAATTAACCCTAAACCATAACAGCTAAGCACTATCACTTTTATATAGCAACTAGACCTTGAAATCTGAACAAAAAACCCTAAAACCTAGTCCCAAAACCCTATAACTGAAACCCTAATCCTTAAAATCTAAAACATAAAAGCTGAAAACTAAACCCAAAATCATATAACCTACGCTATAATATAAAAATAATTAACCATAAATATAAAAACCTAAACTCTATCCCATAAATCTACAAACTAAACCAGAAAAGCTAAGAACAAAATCCTAAAACCTAGTCCCAAAACCATATACCCAAAACCCTAATCCCAAAACTCTAAAATATAAAATTGAGCCCTAAACCCAAAAAAATATACCTGATACCCTAATATCAAAATAATTAACCCTAAAACTTAATAATTAAACCCTATATCTTAAATTTAACAACTAAACCCGAAAATCTAAACAATAAATCCTAAAACCTAGTCCCGAAACCCTACACCCGAAGCCCGAATTCCTAAACTCTAAAACCTAAATGCTGAACCATAAACCCAAAAACATGTAAACTATACCCTAATATGAAACTTCTAAACCCAAAACCTTTAAACCTAAACCCTGTACCTTAAATCTACCAACTAAACACGAAAAGCTAAAACAAAAAAAATTATAAAACCTTGTCCCGAAACCCTATACCCGAAAACCCAATCCCTAAACTCTAAAACCTAAAATCTAAAACCAAAATCCAAAAACATATACCCTATACCCTAATCTCAAAATAATTAAACCTAAACCTTAAAACATAAATTTTATCCCTTAAATATTCCAACTAAACTTGAAAATCTAAATAAGAAATTCTAATACCTAGTCCCAAAACCCTTTACCCGAAACCCTAATCTCTAAACTCTAAAATCTAAAAGGGGAACCATAAACATAGAAACCTATAACCTGTACCCTAAAATAAAAATACTTAACCTCAAACCTTAAAACCTCAACCCTATCCCTTAAATCTACCAACTAAAACCAAAAAGCTCAACAAAAAAACCTAAAACCTACTCCCAAAACCCTATACTCGAATCCCTAATTCATAAAGTCCAAAACCCAAAAGCTGAAACCTAATCCCAAAAACATATACCCTATACCAAAACATTAAATAATTAACCCCTAACCTTAAAACATAAACCCTATCCCTTAAATCTACCAACTAAAACCGAAACTCTAAACAAAAAATCCTAAAACCTACTCCCAAAACCCTATACTCGAAACCCTAATTTCGAAACTTGAAAACCCAAAAGTTGAACCCCAATCCTAGAAACATATAACCTATACCCAAATATCAAAATACTTAACCCTTAACCATAAAACCTAAACCATATCCCTTAAATCTACCAACTACACCCGAAAATCTAAACAAAAATTCCTAAAACCAAGTCCAAAAACCCTATACCTGAAACCCTAATCCCTAAACTCTAAAACCTAAAAGCTGAAACCTATACCCAAAAACATATAACATATACCCGAATCTCAAAATATTTATCCCTAAACCTTAAAACTAAAATCCTAAGCCTTTAATCTACCATTTAAACATGAAAAGCTAAACAAACAATCCTATAACCTAGTCTGAAAACCCTATACCCGAACCCCTAATCCTTAAACTCTAAAACGTAAAATCTGAAACCTAAACTCAAAAACCTATACCCTATACCATAATCTCAAAATAATTAACCCTAAATCTTAAAACCTAAACCCTATCCCTTAAATCTACCAACTAAACCCAAAACGCTAAACAAAAAAACCTAAAACCTAGTCCCAAAACCCTATACCCGAAACCCTAATTGCTAAACTCTAAAATCTAAAATCAGAACCCTAAACCCAAAAACAAATAAAATATACCATAATATTAAAATAATTATCCATAAACCTTAAAACCTAAACCCTAACCCTTAAATCTACCAACTAAACCCGAAATGCTAAACAAAGAGTCATGAAACCTAGTCCCAAAACACTATACCCGAAACCGTAATCCCAAAATTCTAAAACATAAAATCTGAAAAATAAACCCAAAAACCTATACCCTGTACCCTAATCTCAAAATACTTAACCATAAACCTTAAAACCTAAACCCTATCCCCTAAATCTACCAACTAAACCCGAAAATCTAAACAAAAAAACCTAAAACATAGTCCCAAAACCCTATACCCGAAACCCTAATCCCTAAACTATAAAACCTAAAAGTAGAACCCTTAAACCAAAAAAATATACCATATACCCTAATATCAAAATAATTAACCCTAAACCTTAACAGCTAAGCCCTGTCCTTTTAATATACCAACTAAACCTGAAAATCTAAATAAAAACCCTAAAACCTAGTCCCAAACCCTACACCTGAAACCCTATCCCTAAAATCTAAAACTTAAAAGATAAAACCTAAACCCAAAAACATATAACCTATACTCTAATGTCAAAATAATTAACCCTAAACATTAAAACCTAAACTCTATCCCTTAAATCTACAAACTAAACCAGAAAAACTAAACAAAAAATCCTAAAACCTAGTCCCAAAACCCTATATCCAAGACCCTAATCCCTAAACTCTAAAATCTAAAATTGAACCCTAAACCCAAAAACAAATACCTGATACCATAATAACAAAATAATTAATAGAAAACCTTAAAACCCAAACCCTATCCCTTAAATTTACCAACTAAACCTGAAAATCTAAACAAGAAATCCTAAAACCTAGTCCCGAAACCCTACACCTGAAGCCCTAATCCTTAAACTCTAAAACCTAAAGGCTGAACCCTAATCCCCAAAACATGTAACCTATACACTAATGTGAAAATTATTAACCCTAGACCTTTAAACCAAAACCGTATACCTTAAATCTACCAACTAAACCCGAAAATCTAAAATAAAGAAAATTATAAAACCTTGTCCCGAAACCCTATACCCGATAACCCAATCCCTAAACTATAGAACCTAAAATTTGAAATCTAAATCCAAAAACATATACCCTAGAACCTAATCTCAAAATAATTAAACAAAAACCTCAAAACCTAAATGTTATCCCATAAATATAGCTACTAAACTTGAAAATCTAAATAAACAATTATAAGACCTTGTCCCAAAACCCTTTACCCGAAACCCTAATCCCTGAACTCAAAAATCTAAAAGTGGAACACTAAACACATAATCCTATAACCTGTACCCTAAAATAAAAATACTTAACCCTAAACCTTAAACCCTAAACTCTATCCCTTAAATCTACCAACTAAAAACGAAAAGCTAGACAAAAAAACCTAAAACCTACTCCCAAAACCCTATACTCGAAACCCTAATTCCTTTACTATAAAACCCAAAAGCATAACCCTAATCTTAGAAACATATACCATATACAAAAATATCAAAATAATTAACCCTTAACCTTAAAACCTAAACCCTATCCCTTAAATATACCAATTACACCCGAAAAGCTAAACAAAAAATCTGAAAAGCTAGTCCAAAAACCCTATACTTGAAACCCTAATCCCTAAAATCTAAAACCTAAAATCTGAATAATATACCCCAAAACATATAACATAAAACCTAATCTCAAACTATTTATCCCTAAACCTTTAAACTGAAACCCTAAGCCTTAAATCTATGAACTAAACCTGAAAAGCTAAACAAATAATCCAAAAACCTAGTCCGAAAACCCCATACCCGAACCCCTAATCCCTAAAATCTAAAACGTAAAATCTGAACCCTAAACTCAAAAACCTATACCCTATAACCTAATACCAAAATACATAACCCTAAAACTTAAAACCTAAACCCGATCCCTTAAATATACCAACTAAACCCGAAAATCTAAACAAAAAAACCTAAAACCAAGTCCCAAAACCCTATAACCGAAACCATAGTCCCTAAACTCTAAAACCTAAAAGCAGAACCCTAAACCTAGAAACATATACCATATACCCTAATATTAAAATAATTATCCATAAACCTAAAAACCTAAACCCTAACCCTTAAATCTACCAACAAAACCCGAAATGCTAAACAAAGAGTCATGAAACCTAGTCCCAAAACACTATACCCGAAACCCTAATCCCTAAACTCTAAAACATAAAATCTGAAACCTAAACCCAAAAACCTCTACCCTATACCCTAATATCAAAATACTTAACCCTAAACCTTAAAACCTACACCCTATCCCTTAAATCTTCCCACTAAACCCAAAAATCTAAAAAAAACATAAAACCTAGTCCCAAAACCCTATACCGGAAAGCCTAATCCCTAAACTATAAAACCTAAAAGTAGAACCCTAAAACCAAAAACATATACCATATACCCTGATCTCAAAAAAAATAACCCTAAACCATAACAGCTAAGCACTATCACTTTTATATAGCAACTAGACCTTGAAATCTGAACAAAAAACCCTAAAACCTAGTCCCAAAACCCTATAACTGAAACCCTAATCCTTAAAATCTAAAACATAAAAGCTGAAAACTAAACCCAAAATCATATAACCTACGCTATAATATAAAAATAATTAACCATAAATATAAAAACCTAAACTCTATCCCATAAATCTACAAACTAAACCAGAAAAGCTAAGAACAAAATCCTAAAACCTAGTCCCAAAACCATATACCCAAAACCCTAATCCCAAAACTCTAAAATATAAAATTGAGCCCTAAACCCAAAAAAATATACCTGATACCCTAATATCAAAATAATTAACCCTAAAACTTAATAATTAAACCCTATATCTTAAATTTAACAACTAAACCCGAAAATCTAAACAATAAATCCTAAAACCTAGTCCCGAAACCCTACACCCGAAGCCCGAATTCCTAAACTCTAAAACCTAAATGCTGAACCATAAACCCAAAAACATGTAAACTATACCCTAATATGAAACTTCTAAACCCAAAACCTTTAAACCTAAACCCTGTACCTTAAATCTACCAACTAAACACGAAAAGCTAAAACAAAAAAAATTATAAAACCTTGTCCCGAAACCCTATACCCGAAAACCCAATCCCTAAACTCTAAAACCTAAAATCTAAAACCAAAATCCAAAAACATATACCCTATACCCTAATCTCAAAATAATTAAACCTAAACCTTAAAACATAAATTTTATCCCTTAAATATTCCAACTAAACTTGAAAATCTAAATAAGAAATTCTAATACCTAGTCCCAAAACCCTTTACCCGAAACCCTAATCTCTAAACTCTAAAATCTAAAAGGGGAACCATAAACATAGAAACCTATAACCTGTACCCTAAAATAAAAATACTTAACCTCAAACCTTAAAACCTCAACCCTATCCCTTAAATCTACCAACTAAAACCAAAAAGCTCAACAAAAAAACCTAAAACCTACTCCCAAAACCCTATACTCGAATCCCTAATTCATAAAGTCCAAAACCCAAAAGCTGAAACCTAATCCCAAAAACATATACCCTATACCAAAACATTAAATAATTAACCCCTAACCTTAAAACATAAACCCTATCCCTTAAATCTACCAACTAAAACCGAAACTCTAAACAAAAAATCCTAAAACCTACTCCCAAAACCCTATACTCGAAACCCTAATTTCGAAACTTGAAAACCCAAAAGTTGAACCCCAATCCTAGAAACATATAACCTATACCCAAATATCAAAATACTTAACCCTTAACCATAAAACCTAAACCATATCCCTTAAATCTACCAACTACACCCGAAAATCTAAACAAAAATTCCTAAAACCAAGTCCAAAAACCCTATACCCGAAACCCTAATCCCTAAACTCTAAAACCTAAAAGCTGAAACCTATACCCAAAAACATATAACATATACCCGAATCTCAAAATATTTATCCCTAAACCTTAAAACTAAAATCCTAAGCCTTTAATCTACCATTTAAACATGAAAAGCTAAACAAACAATCCTATAACCTAGTCTGAAAACCCTATACCCGAACCCCTAATCCTTAAACTCTAAAACGTAAAATCTGAAACCTAAACTCAAAAACCTATACCCTATACCATAATCTCAAAATAATTAACCCTAAATCTTAAAACCTAAACCCTATCCCTTAAATCTACCAACTAAACCCAAAACGCTAAACAAAAAAACCTAAAACCTAGTCCCAAAACCCTATACCCGAAACCCTAATTGCTAAACTCTAAAATCTAAAATCAGAACCCTAAACCCAAAAACAAATAAAATATACCATAATATTAAAATAATTATCCATAAACCTTAAAACCTAAACCCTAACCCTTAAATCTACCAACTAAACCCGAAATGCTAAACAAAGAGTCATGAAACCTAGTCCCAAAACACTATACCCGAAACCGTAATCCCAAAATTCTAAAACATAAAATCTGAAAAATAAACCCAAAAACCTATACCCTGTACCCTAATCTCAAAATACTTAACCATAAACCTTAAAACCTAAACCCTATCCCCTAAATCTACCAACTAAACCCGAAAATCTAAACAAAAAAACCTAAAACATAGTCCCAAAACCCTATACCCGAAACCCTAATCCCTAAACTATAAAACCTAAAAGTAGAACCCTTAAACCAAAAAAATATACCATATACCCTAATATCAAAATAATTAACCCTAAACCTTAACAGCTAAGCCCTGTCCTTTTAATATACCAACTAAACCTGAAAATCTAAATAAAAACCCTAAAACCTAGTCCCAAACCCTACACCTGAAACCCTATCCCTAAAATCTAAAACTTAAAAGATAAAACCTAAACCCAAAAACATATAACCTATACTCTAATGTCAAAATAATTAACCCTAAACATTAAAACCTAAACTCTATCCCTTAAATCTACAAACTAAACCAGAAAAACTAAACAAAAAATCCTAAAACCTAGTCCCAAAACCCTATATCCAAGACCCTAATCCCTAAACTCTAAAATCTAAAATTGAACCCTAAACCCAAAAACAAATACCTGATACCATAATAACAAAATAATTAATAGAAAACCTTAAAACCCAAACCCTATCCCTTAAATTTACCAACTAAACCTGAAAATCTAAACAAGAAATCCTAAAACCTAGTCCCGAAACCCTACACCTGAAGCCCTAATCCTTAAACTCTAAAACCTAAAGGCTGAACCCTAATCCCCAAAACATGTAACCTATACACTAATGTGAAAATTATTAACCCTAGACCTTTAAACCAAAACCGTATACCTTAAATCTACCAACTAAACCCGAAAATCTAAAATAAAGAAAATTATAAAACCTTGTCCCGAAACCCTATACCCGATAACCCAATCCCTAAACTATAGAACCTAAAATTTGAAATCTAAATCCAAAAACATATACCCTAGAACCTAATCTCAAAATAATTAAACAAAAACCTCAAAACCTAAATGTTATCCCATAAATATAGCTACTAAACTTGAAAATCTAAATAAACAATTATAAGACCTTGTCCCAAAACCCTTTACCCGAAACCCTAATCCCTGAACTCAAAAATCTAAAAGTGGAACACTAAACACATAATCCTATAACCTGTACCCTAAAATAAAAATACTTAACCCTAAACCTTAAACCCTAAACTCTATCCCTTAAATCTACCAACTAAAAACGAAAAGCTAGACAAAAAAACCTAAAACCTACTCCCAAAACCCTATACTCGAAACCCTAATTCCTTTACTATAAAACCCAAAAGCATAACCCTAATCTTAGAAACATATACCATATACAAAAATATCAAAATAATTAACCCTTAACCTTAAAACCTAAACCCTATCCCTTAAATATACCAATTACACCCGAAAAGCTAAACAAAAAATCTGAAAAGCTAGTCCAAAAACCCTATACTTGAAACCCTAATCCCTAAAATCTAAAACCTAAAATCTGAATAATATACCCCAAAACATATAACATAAAACCTAATCTCAAACTATTTATCCCTAAACCTTTAAACTGAAACCCTAAGCCTTAAATCTATGAACTAAACCTGAAAAGCTAAACAAATAATCCAAAAACCTAGTCCGAAAACCCCATACCCGAACCCCTAATCCCTAAAATCTAAAACGTAAAATCTGAACCCTAAACTCAAAAACCTATACCCTATAACCTAATACCAAAATACATAACCCTAAAACTTAAAACCTAAACCCGATCCCTTAAATATACCAACTAAACCCGAAAATCTAAACAAAAAAACCTAAAACCAAGTCCCAAAACCCTATAACCGAAACCATAGTCCCTAAACTCTAAAACCTAAAAGCAGAACCCTAAACCTAGAAACATATACCATATACCCTAATATTAAAATAATTATCCATAAACCTAAAAACCTAAACCCTAACCCTTAAATCTACCAACAAAACCCGAAATGCTAAACAAAGAGTCATGAAACCTAGTCCCAAAACACTATACCCGAAACCCTAATCCCTAAACTCTAAAACATAAAATCTGAAACCTAAACCCAAAAACCTCTACCCTATACCCTAATATCAAAATACTTAACCCTAAACCTTAAAACCTACACCCTATCCCTTAAATCTTCCCACTAAACCCAAAAATCTAAAAAAAACATAAAACCTAGTCCCAAAACCCTATACCGGAAAGCCTAATCCCTAAACTATAAAACCTAAAAGTAGAACCCTAAAACCAAAAACATATACCATATACCCTGATCTCAAAAAAATTAACCCTAAACCATAACAGCTAAGCACTATCACTTTTATATAGCAACTAGACCTTGAAATCTGAACAAAAAACCCTAAAACCTAGTCCCAAAACCCTATAACTGAAACCCTAATCCTTAAAATCTAAAACATAAAAGCTGAAAACTAAACCCAAAATCATATAACCTACGCTATAATATAAAAATAATTAACCATAAATATAAAAACCTAAACTCTATCCCATAAATCTACAAACTAAACCAGAAAAGCTAAGAACAAAATCCTAAAACCTAGTCCCAAAACCATATACCCAAAACCCTAATCCCAAAACTCTAAAATATAAAATTGAGCCCTAAACCCAAAAAAATATACCTGATACCCTAATATCAAAATAATTAACCCTAAAACTTAATAATTAAACCCTATATCTTAAATTTAACAACTAAACCCGAAAATCTAAACAATAAATCCTAAAACCTAGTCCCGAAACCCTACACCCGAAGCCCGAATTCCTAAACTCTAAAACCTAAATGCTGAACCATAAACCCAAAAACATGTAAACTATACCCTAATATGAAACTTCTAAACCCAAAACCTTTAAACCTAAACCCTGTACCTTAAATCTACCAACTAAACACGAAAAGCTAAAACAAAAAAAATTATAAAACCTTGTCCCGAAACCCTATACCCGAAAACCCAATCCCTAAACTCTAAAACCTAAAATCTAAAACCAAAATCCAAAAACATATACCCTATACCCTAATCTCAAAATAATTAAACCTAAACCTTAAAACATAAATTTTATCCCTTAAATATTCCAACTAAACTTGAAAATCTAAATAAGAAATTCTAATACCTAGTCCCAAAACCCTTTACCCGAAACCCTAATCTCTAAACTCTAAAATCTAAAAGGGGAACCATAAACATAGAAACCTATAACCTGTACCCTAAAATAAAAATACTTAACCTCAAACCTTAAAACCTCAACCCTATCCCTTAAATCTACCAACTAAAACCAAAAAGCTCAACAAAAAAACCTAAAACCTACTCCCAAAACCCTATACTCGAATCCCTAATTCATAAAGTCCAAAACCCAAAAGCTGAAACCTAATCCCAAAAACATATACCCTATACCAAAACATTAAATAATTAACCCCTAACCTTAAAACATAAACCCTATCCCTTAAATCTACCAACTAAAACCGAAACTCTAAACAAAAAATCCTAAAACCTACTCCCAAAACCCTATACTCGAAACCCTAATTTCGAAACTTGAAAACCCAAAAGTTGAACCCCAATCCTAGAAACATATAACCTATACCCAAATATCAAAATACTTAACCCTTAACCATAAAACCTAAACCATATCCCTTAAATCTACCAACTACACCCGAAAATCTAAACAAAAATTCCTAAAACCAAGTCCAAAAACCCTATACCCGAAACCCTAATCCCTAAACTCTAAAACCTAAAAGCTGAAACCTATACCCAAAAACATATAACATATACCCGAATCTCAAAATATTTATCCCTAAACCTTAAAACTAAAATCCTAAGCCTTTAATCTACCATTTAAACATGAAAAGCTAAACAAACAATCCTATAACCTAGTCTGAAAACCCTATACCCGAACCCCTAATCCTTAAACTCTAAAACGTAAAATCTGAAACCTAAACTCAAAAACCTATACCCTATACCATAATCTCAAAATAATTAACCCTAAATCTTAAAACCTAAACCCTATCCCTTAAATCTACCAACTAAACCCAAAACGCTAAACAAAAAAACCTAAAACCTAGTCCCAAAACCCTATACCCGAAACCCTAATTGCTAAACTCTAAAATCTAAAATCAGAACCCTAAACCCAAAAACAAATAAAATATACCATAATATTAAAATAATTATCCATAAACCTTAAAACCTAAACCCTAACCCTTAAATCTACCAACTAAACCCGAAATGCTAAACAAAGAGTCATGAAACCTAGTCCCAAAACACTATACCCGAAACCGTAATCCCAAAATTCTAAAACATAAAATCTGAAAAATAAACCCAAAAACCTATACCCTGTACCCTAATCTCAAAATACTTAACCATAAACCTTAAAACCTAAACCCTATCCCCTAAATCTACCAACTAAACCCGAAAATCTAAACAAAAAAACCTAAAACATAGTCCCAAAACCCTATACCCGAAACCCTAATCCCTAAACTATAAAACCTAAAAGTAGAACCCTTAAACCAAAAAAATATACCATATACCCTAATATCAAAATAATTAACCCTAAACCTTAACAGCTAAGCCCTGTCCTTTTAATATACCAACTAAACCTGAAAATCTAAATAAAAACCCTAAAACCTAGTCCCAAACCCTACACCTGAAACCCTATCCCTAAAATCTAAAACTTAAAAGATAAAACCTAAACCCAAAAACATATAACCTATACTCTAATGTCAAAATAATTAACCCTAAACATTAAAACCTAAACTCTATCCCTTAAATCTACAAACTAAACCAGAAAAACTAAACAAAAAATCCTAAAACCTAGTCCCAAAACCCTATATCCAAGACCCTAATCCCTAAACTCTAAAATCTAAAATTGAACCCTAAACCCAAAAACAAATACCTGATACCATAATAACAAAATAATTAATAGAAAACCTTAAAACCCAAACCCTATCCCTTAAATTTACCAACTAAACCTGAAAATCTAAACAAGAAATCCTAAAACCTAGTCCCGAAACCCTACACCTGAAGCCCTAATCCTTAAACTCTAAAACCTAAAGGCTGAACCCTAATCCCCAAAACATGTAACCTATACACTAATGTGAAAATTATTAACCCTAGACCTTTAAACCAAAACCGTATACCTTAAATCTACCAACTAAACCCGAAAATCTAAAATAAAGAAAATTATAAAACCTTGTCCCGAAACCCTATACCCGATAACCCAATCCCTAAACTATAGAACCTAAAATTTGAAATCTAAATCCAAAAACATATACCCTAGAACCTAATCTCAAAATAATTAAACAAAAACCTCAAAACCTAAATGTTATCCCATAAATATAGCTACTAAACTTGAAAATCTAAATAAACAATTATAAGACCTTGTCCCAAAACCCTTTACCCGAAACCCTAATCCCTGAACTCAAAAATCTAAAAGTGGAACACTAAACACATAATCCTATAACCTGTACCCTAAAATAAAAATACTTAACCCTAAACCTTAAACCCTAAACTCTATCCCTTAAATCTACCAACTAAAAACGAAAAGCTAGACAAAAAAACCTAAAACCTACTCCCAAAACCCTATACTCGAAACCCTAATTCCTTTACTATAAAACCCAAAAGCATAACCCTAATCTTAGAAACATATACCATATACAAAAATATCAAAATAATTAACCCTTAACCTTAAAACCTAAACCCTATCCCTTAAATATACCAATTACACCCGAAAAGCTAAACAAAAAATCTGAAAAGCTAGTCCAAAAACCCTATACTTGAAACCCTAATCCCTAAAATCTAAAACCTAAAATCTGAATAATATACCCCAAAACATATAACATAAAACCTAATCTCAAACTATTTATCCCTAAACCTTTAAACTGAAACCCTAAGCCTTAAATCTATGAACTAAACCTGAAAAGCTAAACAAATAATCCAAAAACCTAGTCCGAAAACCCCATACCCGAACCCCTAATCCCTAAAATCTAAAACGTAAAATCTGAACCCTAAACTCAAAAACCTATACCCTATAACCTAATACCAAAATACATAACCCTAAAACTTAAAACCTAAACCCGATCCCTTAAATATACCAACTAAACCCGAAAATCTAAACAAAAAAACCTAAAACCAAGTCCCAAAACCCTATAACCGAAACCATAGTCCCTAAACTCTAAAACCTAAAAGCAGAACCCTAAACCTAGAAACATATACCATATACCCTAATATTAAAATAATTATCCATAAACCTAAAAACCTAAACCCTAACCCTTAAATCTACCAACAAAACCCGAAATGCTAAACAAAGAGTCATGAAACCTAGTCCCAAAACACTATACCCGAAACCCTAATCCCTAAACTCTAAAACATAAAATCTGAAACCTAAACCCAAAAACCTCTACCCTATACCCTAATATCAAAATACTTAACCCTAAACCTTAAAACCTACACCCTATCCCTTAAATCTTCCCACTAAACCCAAAAATCTAAAAAAAACATAAAACCTAGTCCCAAAACCCTATACCGGAAAGCCTAATCCCTAAACTATAAAACCTAAAAGTAGAACCCTAAAACCAAAAACATATACCATATACCCTGATCTCAAAAAAATTAACCCTAAACCATAACAGCTAAGCACTATCACTTTTATATAGCAACTAGACCTTGAAATCTGAACAAAAAACCCTAAAACCTAGTCCCAAAACCCTATAACTGAAACCCTAATCCTTAAAATCTAAAACATAAAAGCTGAAAACTAAACCCAAAATCATATAACCTACGCTATAATATAAAAATAATTAACCATAAATATAAAAACCTAAACTCTATCCCATAAATCTACAAACTAAACCAGAAAAGCTAAGAACAAAATCCTAAAACCTAGTCCCAAAACCATATACCCAAAACCCTAATCCCAAAACTCTAAAATATAAAATTGAGCCCTAAACCCAAAAAAATATACCTGATACCCTAATATCAAAATAATTAACCCTAAAACTTAATAATTAAACCCTATATCTTAAATTTAACAACTAAACCCGAAAATCTAAACAATAAATCCTAAAACCTAGTCCCGAAACCCTACACCCGAAGCCCGAATTCCTAAACTCTAAAACCTAAATGCTGAACCATAAACCCAAAAACATGTAAACTATACCCTAATATGAAACTTCTAAACCCAAAACCTTTAAACCTAAACCCTGTACCTTAAATCTACCAACTAAACACGAAAAGCTAAAACAAAAAAAATTATAAAACCTTGTCCCGAAACCCTATACCCGAAAACCCAATCCCTAAACTCTAAAACCTAAAATCTAAAACCAAAATCCAAAAACATATACCCTATACCCTAATCTCAAAATAATTAAACCTAAACCTTAAAACATAAATTTTATCCCTTAAATATTCCAACTAAACTTGAAAATCTAAATAAGAAATTCTAATACCTAGTCCCAAAACCCTTTACCCGAAACCCTAATCTCTAAACTCTAAAATCTAAAAGGGGAACCATAAACATAGAAACCTATAACCTGTACCCTAAAATAAAAATACTTAACCTCAAACCTTAAAACCTCAACCCTATCCCTTAAATCTACCAACTAAAACCAAAAAGCTCAACAAAAAAACCTAAAACCTACTCCCAAAACCCTATACTCGAATCCCTAATTCATAAAGTCCAAAACCCAAAAGCTGAAACCTAATCCCAAAAACATATACCCTATACCAAAACATTAAATAATTAACCCCTAACCTTAAAACATAAACCCTATCCCTTAAATCTACCAACTAAAACCGAAACTCTAAACAAAAAATCCTAAAACCTACTCCCAAAACCCTATACTCGAAACCCTAATTTCGAAACTTGAAAACCCAAAAGTTGAACCCCAATCCTAGAAACATATAACCTATACCCAAATATCAAAATACTTAACCCTTAACCATAAAACCTAAACCATATCCCTTAAATCTACCAACTACACCCGAAAATCTAAACAAAAATTCCTAAAACCAAGTCCAAAAACCCTATACCCGAAACCCTAATCCCTAAACTCTAAAACCTAAAAGCTGAAACCTATACCCAAAAACATATAACATATACCCGAATCTCAAAATATTTATCCCTAAACCTTAAAACTAAAATCCTAAGCCTTTAATCTACCATTTAAACATGAAAAGCTAAACAAACAATCCTATAACCTAGTCTGAAAACCCTATACCCGAACCCCTAATCCTTAAACTCTAAAACGTAAAATCTGAAACCTAAACTCAAAAACCTATACCCTATACCATAATCTCAAAATAATTAACCCTAAATCTTAAAACCTAAACCCTATCCCTTAAATCTACCAACTAAACCCAAAACGCTAAACAAAAAAACCTAAAACCTAGTCCCAAAACCCTATACCCGAAACCCTAATTGCTAAACTCTAAAATCTAAAATCAGAACCCTAAACCCAAAAACAAATAAAATATACCATAATATTAAAATAATTATCCATAAACCTTAAAACCTAAACCCTAACCCTTAAATCTACCAACTAAACCCGAAATGCTAAACAAAGAGTCATGAAACCTAGTCCCAAAACACTATACCCGAAACCGTAATCCCAAAATTCTAAAACATAAAATCTGAAAAATAAACCCAAAAACCTATACCCTGTACCCTAATCTCAAAATACTTAACCATAAACCTTAAAACCTAAACCCTATCCCCTAAATCTACCAACTAAACCCGAAAATCTAAACAAAAAAACCTAAAACATAGTCCCAAAACCCTATACCCGAAACCCTAATCCCTAAACTATAAAACCTAAAAGTAGAACCCTTAAACCAAAAAAATATACCATATACCCTAATATCAAAATAATTAACCCTAAACCTTAACAGCTAAGCCCTGTCCTTTTAATATACCAACTAAACCTGAAAATCTAAATAAAAACCCTAAAACCTAGTCCCAAACCCTACACCTGAAACCCTATCCCTAAAATCTAAAACTTAAAAGATAAAACCTAAACCCAAAAACATATAACCTATACTCTAATGTCAAAATAATTAACCCTAAACATTAAAACCTAAACTCTATCCCTTAAATCTACAAACTAAACCAGAAAAACTAAACAAAAAATCCTAAAACCTAGTCCCAAAACCCTATATCCAAGACCCTAATCCCTAAACTCTAAAATCTAAAATTGAACCCTAAACCCAAAAACAAATACCTGATACCATAATAACAAAATAATTAATAGAAAACCTTAAAACCCAAACCCTATCCCTTAAATTTACCAACTAAACCTGAAAATCTAAACAAGAAATCCTAAAACCTAGTCCCGAAACCCTACACCTGAAGCCCTAATCCTTAAACTCTAAAACCTAAAGGCTGAACCCTAATCCCCAAAACATGTAACCTATACAATAATGTGAAAATTATTAACCCTAGACCTTTAAACCAAAACCGTATACCTTAAATCTACCAACTAAACCCGAAAATCTAAAATAAAGAAAATTATAAAACCTTGTCCCGAAACCCTATACCCGATAACCCAATCCCTAAACTATAGAACCTAAAATTTGAAATCTAAATCCAAAAACATATACCCTAGAACCTAATCTCAAAATAATTAAACAAAAACCTCAAAACCTAAATGTTATCCCATAAATATAGCTACTAAACTTGAAAATCTAAATAAACAATTATAAGACCTTGTCCCAAAACCCTTTACCCGAAACCCTAATCCCTGAACTCAAAAATCTAAAAGTGGAACACTAAACACATAATCCTATAACCTGTACCCTAAAATAAAAATACTTAACCCTAAACCTTAAACCCTAAACTCTATCCCTTAAATCTACCAACTAAAAACGAAAAGCTAGACAAAAAAACCTAAAACCTACTCCCAAAACCCTATACTCGAAACCCTAATTCCTTTACTATAAAACCCAAAAGCATAACCCTAATCTTAGAAACATATACCATATACAAAAATATCAAAATAATTAACCCTTAACCTTAAAACCTAAACCCTATCCCTTAAATATACCAATTACACCCGAAAAGCTAAACAAAAAATCTGAAAAGCTAGTCCAAAAACCCTATACTTGAAACCCTAATCCCTAAAATCTAAAACCTAAAATCTGAATAATATACCCCAAAACATATAACATAAAACCTAATCTCAAACTATTTATCCCTAAACCTTTAAACTGAAACCCTAAGCCTTAAATCTATGAACTAAACCTGAAAAGCTAAACAAATAATCCAAAAACCTAGTCCGAAAACCCCATACCCGAACCCCTAATCCCTAAAATCTAAAACGTAAAATCTGAACCCTAAACTCAAAAACCTATACCCTATAACCTAATACCAAAATACATAACCCTAAAACTTAAAACCTAAACCCGATCCCTTAAATATACCAACTAAACCCGAAAATCTAAACAAAAAAACCTAAAACCAAGTCCCAAAACCCTATAACCGAAACCATAGTCCCTAAACTCTAAAACCTAAAAGCAGAACCCTAAACCTAGAAACATATACCATATACCCTAATATTAAAATAATTATCCATAAACCTAAAAACCTAAACCCTAACCCTTAAATCTACCAACAAAACCCGAAATGCTAAACAAAGAGTCATGAAACCTAGTCCCAAAACACTATACCCGAAACCCTAATCCCTAAACTCTAAAACATAAAATCTGAAACCTAAACCCAAAAACCTCTACCCTATACCCTAATATCAAAATACTTAACCCTAAACCTTAAAACCTACACCCTATCCCTTAAATCTTCCCACTAAACCCAAAAATCTAAAAAAAACATAAAACCTAGTCCCAAAACCCTATACCGGAAAGCCTAATCCCTAAACTATAAAACCTAAAAGTAGAACCCTAAAACCAAAAACATATACCATATACCCTGATCTCAAAAAAATTAACCCTAAACCATAACAGCTAAGCACTATCACTTTTATATAGCAACTAGACCTTGAAATCTGAACAAAAAACCCTAAAACCTAGTCCCAAAACCCTATAACTGAAACCCTAATCCTTAAAATCTAAAACATAAAAGCTGAAAACTAAACCCAAAATCATATAACCTACGCTATAATATAAAAATAATTAACCATAAATATAAAAACCTAAACTCTATCCCATAAATCTACAAACTAAACCAGAAAAGCTAAGAACAAAATCCTAAAACCTAGTCCCAAAACCATATACCCAAAACCCTAATCCCAAAACTCTAAAATATAAAATTGAGCCCTAAACCCAAAAAAATATACCTGATACCCTAATATCAAAATAATTAACCCTAAAACTTAATAATTAAACCCTATATCTTAAATTTAACAACTAAACCCGAAAATCTAAACAATAAATCCTAAAACCTAGTCCCGAAACCCTACACCCGAAGCCCGAATTCCTAAACTCTAAAACCTAAATGCTGAACCATAAACCCAAAAACATGTAAACTATACCCTAATATGAAACTTCTAAACCCAAAACCTTTAAACCTAAACCCTGTACCTTAAATCTACCAACTAAACACGAAAAGCTAAAACAAAAAAAATTATAAAACCTTGTCCCGAAACCCTATACCCGAAAACCCAATCCCTAAACTCTAAAACCTAAAATCTAAAACCAAAATCCAAAAACATATACCCTATACCCTAATCTCAAAATAATTAAACCTAAACCTTAAAACATAAATTTTATCCCTTAAATATTCCAACTAAACTTGAAAATCTAAATAAGAAATTCTAATACCTAGTCCCAAAACCCTTTACCCGAAACCCTAATCTCTAAACTCTAAAATCTAAAAGGGGAACCATAAACATAGAAACCTATAACCTGTACCCTAAAATAAAAATACTTAACCTCAAACCTTAAAACCTCAACCCTATCCCTTAAATCTACCAACTAAAACCAAAAAGCTCAACAAAAAAACCTAAAACCTACTCCCAAAACCCTATACTCGAATCCCTAATTCATAAAGTCCAAAACCCAAAAGCTGAAACCTAATCCCAAAAACATATACCCTATACCAAAACATTAAATAATTAACCCCTAACCTTAAAACATAAACCCTATCCCTTAAATCTACCAACTAAAACCGAAACTCTAAACAAAAAATCCTAAAACCTACTCCCAAAACCCTATACTCGAAACCCTAATTTCGAAACTTGAAAACCCAAAAGTTGAACCCCAATCCTAGAAACATATAACCTATACCCAAATATCAAAATACTTAACCCTTAACCATAAAACCTAAACCATATCCCTTAAATCTACCAACTACACCCGAAAATCTAAACAAAAATTCCTAAAACCAAGTCCAAAAACCCTATACCCGAAACCCTAATCCCTAAACTCTAAAACCTAAAAGCTGAAACCTATACCCAAAAACATATAACATATACCCGAATCTCAAAATATTTATCCCTAAACCTTAAAACTAAAATCCTAAGCCTTTAATCTACCATTTAAACATGAAAAGCTAAACAAACAATCCTATAACCTAGTCTGAAAACCCTATACCCGAACCCCTAATCCTTAAACTCTAAAACGTAAAATCTGAAACCTAAACTCAAAAACCTATACCCTATACCATAATCTCAAAATAATTAACCCTAAATCTTAAAACCTAAACCCTATCCCTTAAATCTACCAACTAAACCCAAAACGCTAAACAAAAAAACCTAAAACCTAGTCCCAAAACCCTATACCCGAAACCCTAATTGCTAAACTCTAAAATCTAAAATCAGAACCCTAAACCCAAAAACAAATAAAATATACCATAATATTAAAATAATTATCCATAAACCTTAAAACCTAAACCCTAACCCTTAAATCTACCAACTAAACCCGAAATGCTAAACAAAGAGTCATGAAACCTAGTCCCAAAACACTATACCCGAAACCGTAATCCCAAAATTCTAAAACATAAAATCTGAAAAATAAACCCAAAAACCTATACCCTGTACCCTAATCTCAAAATACTTAACCATAAACCTTAAAACCTAAACCCTATCCCCTAAATCTACCAACTAAACCCGAAAATCTAAACAAAAAAACCTAAAACATAGTCCCAAAACCCTATACCCGAAACCCTAATCCCTAAACTATAAAACCTAAAAGTAGAACCCTTAAACCAAAAAAATATACCATATACCCTAATATCAAAATAATTAACCCTAAACCTTAACAGCTAAGCCCTGTCCTTTTAATATACCAACTAAACCTGAAAATCTAAATAAAAACCCTAAAACCTAGTCCCAAACCCTACACCTGAAACCCTATCCCTAAAATCTAAAACTTAAAAGATAAAACCTAAACCCAAAAACATATAACCTATACTCTAATGTCAAAATAATTAACCCTAAACATTAAAACCTAAACTCTATCCCTTAAATCTACAAACTAAACCAGAAAAACTAAACAAAAAATCCTAAAACCTAGTCCCAAAACCCTATATCCAAGACCCTAATCCCTAAACTCTAAAATCTAAAATTGAACCCTAAACCCAAAAACAAATACCTGATACCATAATAACAAAATAATTAATAGAAAACCTTAAAACCCAAACCCTATCCCTTAAATTTACCAACTAAACCTGAAAATCTAAACAAGAAATCCTAAAACCTAGTCCCGAAACCCTACACCTGAAGCCCTAATCCTTAAACTCTAAAACCTAAAGGCTGAACCCTAATCCCCAAAACATGTAACCTATACACTAATGTGAAAATTATTAACCCTAGACCTTTAAACCAAAACCGTATACCTTAAATCTACCAACTAAACCCGAAAATCTAAAATAAAGAAAATTATAAAACCTTGTCCCGAAACCCTATACCCGATAACCCAATCCCTAAACTATAGAACCTAAAATTTGAAATCTAAATCCAAAAACATATACCCTAGAACCTAATCTCAAAATAATTAAACAAAAACCTCAAAACCTAAATGTTATCCCATAAATATAGCTACTAAACTTGAAAATCTAAATAAACAATTATAAGACCTTGTCCCAAAACCCTTTACCCGAAACCCTAATCCCTGAACTCAAAAATCTAAAAGTGGAACACTAAACACATAATCCTATAACCTGTACCCTAAAATAAAAATACCTAACCCTAAACCTTAAACCCTAAACTCTATCCCTTAAATCTACCAACTAAAAACGAAAAGCTAGACAAAAAAACCTAAAACCTACTCCCAAAACCCTATACTCGAAACCCTAATTCCTTTACTATAAAACCCAAAAGCATAACCCTAATCTTAGAAACATATACCATATACAAAAATATCAAAATAATTAACCCTTAACCTTAAAACCTAAACCCTATCCCTTAAATATACCAATTACACCCGAAAAGCTAAACAAAAAATCTGAAAAGCTAGTCCAAAAACCCTATACTTGAAACCCTAATCCCTAAAATCTAAAACCTAAAATCTGAATAATATACCCCAAAACATATAACATAAAACCTAATCTCAAACTATTTATCCCTAAACCTTTAAACTGAAACCCTAAGCCTTAAATCTATGAACTAAACCTGAAAAGCTAAACAAATAATCCAAAAACCTAGTCCGAAAACCCCATACCCGAACCCCTAATCCCTAAAATCTAAAACGTAAAATCTGAACCCTAAACTCAAAAACCTATACCCTATAACCTAATACCAAAATACATAACCCTAAAACTTAAAACCTAAACCCGATCCCTTAAATATACCAACTAAACCCGAAAATCTAAACAAAAAAACCTAAAACCAAGTCCCAAAACCCTATAACCGAAACCATAGTCCCTAAACTCTAAAACCTAAAAGCAGAACCCTAAACCTAGAAACATATACCATATACCCTAATATTAAAATAATTATCCATAAACCTAAAAACCTAAACCCTAACCCTTAAATCTACCAACAAAACCCGAAATGCTAAACAAAGAGTCATGAAACCTAGTCCCAAAACACTATACCCGAAACCCTAATCCCTAAACTCTAAAACATAAAATCTGAAACCTAAACCCAAAAACCTCTACCCTATACCCTAATATCAAAATACTTAACCCTAAACCTTAAAACCTACACCCTATCCCTTAAATCTTCCCACTAAACCCAAAAATCTAAAAAAAACATAAAACCTAGTCCCAAAACCCTATACCGGAAAGCCTAATCCCTAAACTATAAAACCTAAAAGTAGAACCCTAAAACCAAAAACATATACCATATACCCTGATCTCAAAAAAAATAACCCTAAACCATAACAGCTAAGCACTATCACTTTTATATAGCAACTAGACCTTGAAATCTGAACAAAAAACCCTAAAACCTAGTCCCAAAACCCTATAACTGAAACCCTAATCCTTAAAATCTAAAACATAAAAGCTGAAAACTAAACCCAAAATCATATAACCTACGCTATAATATAAAAATAATTAACCATAAATATAAAAACCTAAACTCTATCCCATAAATCTACAAACTAAACCAGAAAAGCTAAGAACAAAATCCTAAAACCTAGTCCCAAAACCATATACCCAAAACCCTAATCCCAAAACTCTAAAATATAAAATTGAGCCCTAAACCCAAAAAAATATACCTGATACCCTAATATCAAAATAATTAACCCTAAAACTTAATAATTAAACCCTATATCTTAAATTTAACAACTAAACCCGAAAATCTAAACAATAAATCCTAAAACCTAGTCCCGAAACCCTACACCCGAAGCCCGAATTCCTAAACTCTAAAACCTAAATGCTGAACCATAAACCCAAAAACATGTAAACTATACCCTAATATGAAACTTCTAAACCCAAAACCTTTAAACCTAAACCCTGTACCTTAAATCTACCAACTAAACACGAAAAGCTAAAACAAAAAAAATTATAAAACCTTGTCCCGAAACCCTATACCCGAAAACCCAATCCCTAAACTCTAAAACCTAAAATCTAAAACCAAAATCCAAAAACATATACCCTATACCCTAATCTCAAAATAATTAAACCTAAACCTTAAAACATAAATTTTATCCCTTAAATATTCCAACTAAACTTGAAAATCTAAATAAGAAATTCTAATACCTAGTCCCAAAACCCTTTACCCGAAACCCTAATCTCTAAACTCTAAAATCTAAAAGGGGAACCATAAACATAGAAACCTATAACCTGTACCCTAAAATAAAAATACTTAACCTCAAACCTTAAAACCTCAACCCTATCCCTTAAATCTACCAACTAAAACCAAAAAGCTCAACAAAAAAACCTAAAACCTACTCCCAAAACCCTATACTCGAATCCCTAATTCATAAAGTCCAAAACCCAAAAGCTGAAACCTAATCCCAAAAACATATACCCTATACCAAAACATTAAATAATTAACCCCTAACCTTAAAACATAAACCCTATCCCTTAAATCTACCAACTAAAACCGAAACTCTAAACAAAAAATCCTAAAACCTACTCCCAAAACCCTATACTCGAAACCCTAATTTCGAAACTTGAAAACCCAAAAGTTGAACCCCAATCCTAGAAACATATAACCTATACCCAAATATCAAAATACTTAACCCTTAACCATAAAACCTAAACCATATCCCTTAAATCTACCAACTACACCCGAAAATCTAAACAAAAATTCCTAAAACCAAGTCCAAAAACCCTATACCCGAAACCCTAATCCCTAAACTCTAAAACCTAAAAGCTGAAACCTATACCCAAAAACATATAACATATACCCGAATCTCAAAATATTTATCCCTAAACCTTAAAACTAAAATCCTAAGCCTTTAATCTACCATTTAAACATGAAAAGCTAAACAAACAATCCTATAACCTAGTCTGAAAACCCTATACCCGAACCCCTAATCCTTAAACTCTAAAACGTAAAATCTGAAACCTAAACTCAAAAACCTATACCCTATACCATAATCTCAAAATAATTAACCCTAAATCTTAAAACCTAAACCCTATCCCTTAAATCTACCAACTAAACCCAAAACGCTAAACAAAAAAACCTAAAACCTAGTCCCAAAACCCTATACCCGAAACCCTAATTGCTAAACTCTAAAATCTAAAATCAGAACCCTAAACCCAAAAACAAATAAAATATACCATAATATTAAAATAATTATCCATAAACCTTAAAACCTAAACCCTAACCCTTAAATCTACCAACTAAACCCGAAATGCTAAACAAAGAGTCATGAAACCTAGTCCCAAAACACTATACCCGAAACCGTAATCCCAAAATTCTAAAACATAAAATCTGAAAAATAAACCCAAAAACCTATACCCTGTACCCTAATCTCAAAATACTTAACCATAAACCTTAAAACCTAAACCCTATCCCCTAAATCTACCAACTAAACCCGAAAATCTAAACAAAAAAACCTAAAACATAGTCCCAAAACCCTATACCCGAAACCCTAATCCCTAAACTATAAAACCTAAAAGTAGAACCCTTAAACCAAAAAAATATACCATATACCCTAATATCAAAATAATTAACCCTAAACCTTAACAGCTAAGCCCTGTCCTTTTAATATACCAACTAAACCTGAAAATCTAAATAAAAACCCTAAAACCTAGTCCCAAACCCTACACCTGAAACCCTATCCCTAAAATCTAAAACTTAAAAGATAAAACCTAAACCCAAAAACATATAACCTATACTCTAATGTCAAAATAATTAACCCTAAACATTAAAACCTAAACTCTATCCCTTAAATCTACAAACTAAACCAGAAAAACTAAACAAAAAATCCTAAAACCTAGTCCCAAAACCCTATATCCAAGACCCTAATCCCTAAACTCTAAAATCTAAAATTGAACCCTAAACCCAAAAACAAATACCTGATACCATAATAACAAAATAATTAATAGAAAACCTTAAAACCCAAACCCTATCCCTTAAATTTACCAACTAAACCTGAAAATCTAAACAAGAAATCCTAAAACCTAGTCCCGAAACCCTACACCTGAAGCCCTAATCCTTAAACTCTAAAACCTAAAGGCTGAACCCTAATCCCCAAAACATGTAACCTATACACTAATGTGAAAATTATTAACCCTAGACCTTTAAACCAAAACCGTATACCTTAAATCTACCAACTAAACCCGAAAATCTAAAATAAAGAAAATTATAAAACCTTGTCCCGAAACCCTATACCCGATAACCCAATCCCTAAACTATAGAACCTAAAATTTGAAATCTAAATCCAAAAACATATACCCTAGAACCTAATCTCAAAATAATTAAACAAAAACCTCAAAACCTAAATGTTATCCCATAAATATAGCTACTAAACTTGAAAATCTAAATAAACAATTATAAGACCTTGTCCCAAAACCCTTTACCCGAAACCCTAATCCCTGAACTCAAAAATCTAAAAGTGGAACACTAAACACATAATCCTATAACCTGTACCCTAAAATAAAAATACTTAACCCTAAACCTTAAACCCTAAACTCTATCCCTTAAATCTACCAACTAAAAACGAAAAGCTAGACAAAAAAACCTAAAACCTACTCCCAAAACCCTATACTCGAAACCCTAATTCCTTTACTATAAAACCCAAAAGCATAACCCTAATCTTAGAAACATATACCATATACAAAAATATCAAAATAATTAACCCTTAACCTTAAAACCTAAACCCTATCCCTTAAATATACCAATTACACCCGAAAAGCTAAACAAAAAATCTGAAAAGCTAGTCCAAAAACCCTATACTTGAAACCCTAATCCCTAAAATCTAAAACCTAAAATCTGAATAATATACCCCAAAACATATAACATAAAACCTAATCTCAAACTATTTATCCCTAAACCTTTAAACTGAAACCCTAAGCCTTAAATCTATGAACTAAACCTGAAAAGCTAAACAAATAATCCAAAAACCTAGTCCGAAAACCCCATACCCGAACCCCTAATCCCTAAAATCTAAAACGTAAAATCTGAACCCTAAACTCAAAAACCTATACCCTATAACCTAATACCAAAATACATAACCCTAAAACTTAAAACCTAAACCCGATCCCTTAAATATACCAACTAAACCCGAAAATCTAAACAAAAAAACCTAAAACCAAGTCCCAAAACCCTATAACCGAAACCATAGTCCCTAAACTCTAAAACCTAAAAGCAGAACCCTAAACCTAGAAACATATACCATATACCCTAATATTAAAATAATTATCCATAAACCTAAAAACCTAAACCCTAACCCTTAAATCTACCAACAAAACCCGAAATGCTAAACAAAGAGTCATGAAACCTAGTCCCAAAACACTATACCCGAAACCCTAATCCCTAAACTCTAAAACATAAAATCTGAAACCTAAACCCAAAAACCTCTACCCTATACCCTAATATCAAAATACTTAACCCTAAACCTTAAAACCTACACCCTATCCCTTAAATCTTCCCACTAAACCCAAAAATCTAAAAAAAACATAAAACCTAGTCCCAAAACCCTATACCGGAAAGCCTAATCCCTAAACTATAAAACCTAAAAGTAGAACCCTAAAACCAAAAACATATACCATATACCCTGATCTCAAAAAAATTAACCCTAAACCATAACAGCTAAGCACTATCACTTTTATATAGCAACTAGACCTTGAAATCTGAACAAAAAACCCTAAAACCTAGTCCCAAAACCCTATAACTGAAACCCTAATCCTTAAAATCTAAAACATAAAAGCTGAAAACTAAACCCAAAATCATATAACCTACGCTATAATATAAAAATAATTAACCATAAATATAAAAACCTAAACTCTATCCCATAAATCTACAAACTAAACCAGAAAAGCTAAGAACAAAATCCTAAAACCTAGTCCCAAAACCATATACCCAAAACCCTAATCCCAAAACTCTAAAATATAAAATTGAGCCCTAAACCCAAAAAAATATACCTGATACCCTAATATCAAAATAATTAACCCTAAAACTTAATAATTAAACCCTATATCTTAAATTTAACAACTAAACCCGAAAATCTAAACAATAAATCCTAAAACCTAGTCCCGAAACCCTACACCCGAAGCCCGAATTCCTAAACTCTAAAACCTAAATGCTGAACCATAAACCCAAAAACATGTAAACTATACCCTAATATGAAACTTCTAAACCCAAAACCTTTAAACCTAAACCCTGTACCTTAAATCTACCAACTAAACACGAAAAGCTAAAACAAAAAAAATTATAAAACCTTGTCCCGAAACCCTATACCCGAAAACCCAATCCCTAAACTCTAAAACCTAAAATCTAAAACCAAAATCCAAAAACATATACCCTATACCCTAATCTCAAAATAATTAAACCTAAACCTTAAAACATAAATTTTATCCCTTAAATATTCCAACTAAACTTGAAAATCTAAATAAGAAATTCTAATACCTAGTCCCAAAACCCTTTACCCGAAACCCTAATCTCTAAACTCTAAAATCTAAAAGGGGAACCATAAACATAGAAACCTATAACCTGTACCCTAAAATAAAAATACTTAACCTCAAACCTTAAAACCTCAACCCTATCCCTTAAATCTACCAACTAAAACCAAAAAGCTCAACAAAAAAACCTAAAACCTACTCCCAAAACCCTATACTCGAATCCCTAATTCATAAAGTCCAAAACCCAAAAGCTGAAACCTAATCCCAAAAACATATACCCTATACCAAAACATTAAATAATTAACCCCTAACCTTAAAACATAAACCCTATCCCTTAAATCTACCAACTAAAACCGAAACTCTAAACAAAAAATCCTAAAACCTACTCCCAAAACCCTATACTCGAAACCCTAATTTCGAAACTTGAAAACCCAAAAGTTGAACCCCAATCCTAGAAACATATAACCTATACCCAAATATCAAAATACTTAACCCTTAACCATAAAACCTAAACCATATCCCTTAAATCTACCAACTACACCCGAAAATCTAAACAAAAATTCCTAAAACCAAGTCCAAAAACCCTATACCCGAAACCCTAATCCCTAAACTCTAAAACCTAAAAGCTGAAACCTATACCCAAAAACATATAACATATACCCGAATCTCAAAATATTTATCCCTAAACCTTAAAACTAAAATCCTAAGCCTTTAATCTACCATTTAAACATGAAAAGCTAAACAAACAATCCTATAACCTAGTCTGAAAACCCTATACCCGAACCCCTAATCCTTAAACTCTAAAACGTAAAATCTGAAACCTAAACTCAAAAACCTATACCCTATACCATAATCTCAAAATAATTAACCCTAAATCTTAAAACCTAAACCCTATCCCTTAAATCTACCAACTAAACCCAAAACGCTAAACAAAAAAACCTAAAACCTAGTCCCAAAACCCTATACCCGAAACCCTAATTGCTAAACTCTAAAATCTAAAATCAGAACCCTAAACCCAAAAACAAATAAAATATACCATAATATTAAAATAATTATCCATAAACCTTAAAACCTAAACCCTAACCCTTAAATCTACCAACTAAACCCGAAATGCTAAACAAAGAGTCATGAAACCTAGTCCCAAAACACTATACCCGAAACCGTAATCCCAAAATTCTAAAACATAAAATCTGAAAAATAAACCCAAAAACCTATACCCTGTACCCTAATCTCAAAATACTTAACCATAAACCTTAAAACCTAAACCCTATCCCCTAAATCTACCAACTAAACCCGAAAATCTAAACAAAAAAACCTAAAACATAGTCCCAAAACCCTATACCCGAAACCCTAATCCCTAAACTATAAAACCTAAAAGTAGAACCCTTAAACCAAAAAAATATACCATATACCCTAATATCAAAATAATTAACCCTAAACCTTAACAGCTAAGCCCTGTCCTTTTAATATACCAACTAAACCTGAAAATCTAAATAAAAACCCTAAAACCTAGTCCCAAACCCTACACCTGAAACCCTATCCCTAAAATCTAAAACTTAAAAGATAAAACCTAAACCCAAAAACATATAACCTATACTCTAATGTCAAAATAATTAACCCTAAACATTAAAACCTAAACTCTATCCCTTAAATCTACAAACTAAACCAGAAAAACTAAACAAAAAATCCTAAAACCTAGTCCCAAAACCCTATATCCAAGACCCTAATCCCTAAACTCTAAAATCTAAAATTGAACCCTAAACCCAAAAACAAATACCTGATACCATAATAACAAAATAATTAATAGAAAACCTTAAAACCCAAACCCTATCCCTTAAATTTACCAACTAAACCTGAAAATCTAAACAAGAAATCCTAAAACCTAGTCCCGAAACCCTACACCTGAAGCCCTAATCCTTAAACTCTAAAACCTAAAGGCTGAACCCTAATCCCCAAAACATGTAACCTATACACTAATGTGAAAATTATTAACCCTAGACCTTTAAACCAAAACCGTATACCTTAAATCTACCAACTAAACCCGAAAATCTAAAATAAAGAAAATTATAAAACCTTGTCCCGAAACCCTATACCCGATAACCCAATCCCTAAACTATAGAACCTAAAATTTGAAATCTAAATCCAAAAACATATACCCTAGAACCTAATCTCAAAATAATTAAACAAAAACCTCAAAACCTAAATGTTATCCCATAAATATAGCTACTAAACTTGAAAATCTAAATAAACAATTATAAGACCTTGTCCCAAAACCCTTTACCCGAAACCCTAATCCCTGAACTCAAAAATCTAAAAGTGGAACACTAAACACATAATCCTATAACCTGTACCCTAAAATAAAAATACTTAACCCTAAACCTTAAACCCTAAACTCTATCCCTTAAATCTACCAACTAAAAACGAAAAGCTAGACAAAAAAACCTAAAACCTACTCCCAAAACCCTATACTCGAAACCCTAATTCCTTTACTATAAAACCCAAAAGCATAACCCTAATCTTAGAAACATATACCATATACAAAAATATCAAAATAATTAACCCTTAACCTTAAAACCTAAACCCTATCCCTTAAATATACCAATTACACCCGAAAAGCTAAACAAAAAATCTGAAAAGCTAGTCCAAAAACCCTATACTTGAAACCCTAATCCCTAAAATCTAAAACCTAAAATCTGAATAATATACCCCAAAACATATAACATAAAACCTAATCTCAAACTATTTATCCCTAAACCTTTAAACTGAAACCCTAAGCCTTAAATCTATGAACTAAACCTGAAAAGCTAAACAAATAATCCAAAAACCTAGTCCGAAAACCCCATACCCGAACCCCTAATCCCTAAAATCTAAAACGTAAAATCTGAACCCTAAACTCAAAAACCTATACCCTATAACCTAATACCAAAATACATAACCCTAAAACTTAAAACCTAAACCCGATCCCTTAAATATACCAACTAAACCCGAAAATCTAAACAAAAAAACCTAAAACCAAGTCCCAAAACCCTATAACCGAAACCATAGTCCCTAAACTCTAAAACCTAAAAGCAGAACCCTAAACCTAGAAACATATACCATATACCCTAATATTAAAATAATTATCCATAAACCTAAAAACCTAAACCCTAACCCTTAAATCTACCAACAAAACCCGAAATGCTAAACAAAGAGTCATGAAACCTAGTCCCAAAACACTATACCCGAAACCCTAATCCCTAAACTCTAAAACATAAAATCTGAAACCTAAACCCAAAAACCTCTACCCTATACCCTAATATCAAAATACTTAACCCTAAACCTTAAAACCTACACCCTATCCCTTAAATCTTCCCACTAAACCCAAAAATCTAAAAAAAACATAAAACCTAGTCCCAAAACCCTATACCGGAAAGCCTAATCCCTAAACTATAAAACCTAAAAGTAGAACCCTAAAACCAAAAACATATACCATATACCCTGATCTCAAAAAAATTAACCCTAAACCATAACAGCTAAGCACTATCACTTTTATATAGCAACTAGACCTTGAAATCTGAACAAAAAACCCTAAAACCTAGTCCCAAAACCCTATAACTGAAACCCTAATCCTTAAAATCTAAAACATAAAAGCTGAAAACTAAACCCAAAATCATATAACCTACGCTATAATATAAAAATAATTAACCATAAATATAAAAACCTAAACTCTATCCCATAAATCTACAAACTAAACCAGAAAAGCTAAGAACAAAATCCTAAAACCTAGTCCCAAAACCATATACCCAAAACCCTAATCCCAAAACTCTAAAATATAAAATTGAGCCCTAAACCCAAAAAAATATACCTGATACCCTAATATCAAAATAATTAACCCTAAAACTTAATAATTAAACCCTATATCTTAAATTTAACAACTAAACCCGAAAATCTAAACAATAAATCCTAAAACCTAGTCCCGAAACCCTACACCCGAAGCCCGAATTCCTAAACTCTAAAACCTAAATGCTGAACCATAAACCCAAAAACATGTAAACTATACCCTAATATGAAACTTCTAAACCCAAAACCTTTAAACCTAAACCCTGTACCTTAAATCTACCAACTAAACACGAAAAGCTAAAACAAAAAAAATTATAAAACCTTGTCCCGAAACCCTATACCCGAAAACCCAATCCCTAAACTCTAAAACCTAAAATCTAAAACCAAAATCCAAAAACATATACCCTATACCCTAATCTCAAAATAATTAAACCTAAACCTTAAAACATAAATTTTATCCCTTAAATATTCCAACTAAACTTGAAAATCTAAATAAGAAATTCTAATACCTAGTCCCAAAACCCTTTACCCGAAACCCTAATCTCTAAACTCTAAAATCTAAAAGGGGAACCATAAACATAGAAACCTATAACCTGTACCCTAAAATAAAAATACTTAACCTCAAACCTTAAAACCTCAACCCTATCCCTTAAATCTACCAACTAAAACCAAAAAGCTCAACAAAAAAACCTAAAACCTACTCCCAAAACCCTATACTCGAATCCCTAATTCATAAAGTCCAAAACCCAAAAGCTGAAACCTAATCCCAAAAACATATACCCTATACCAAAACATTAAATAATTAACCCCTAACCTTAAAACATAAACCCTATCCCTTAAATCTACCAACTAAAACCGAAACTCTAAACAAAAAATCCTAAAACCTACTCCCAAAACCCTATACTCGAAACCCTAATTTCGAAACTTGAAAACCCAAAAGTTGAACCCCAATCCTAGAAACATATAACCTATACCCAAATATCAAAATACTTAACCCTTAACCATAAAACCTAAACCATATCCCTTAAATCTACCAACTACACCCGAAAATCTAAACAAAAATTCCTAAAACCAAGTCCAAAAACCCTATACCCGAAACCCTAATCCCTAAACTCTAAAACCTAAAAGCTGAAACCTATACCCAAAAACATATAACATATACCCGAATCTCAAAATATTTATCCCTAAACCTTAAAACTAAAATCCTAAGCCTTTAATCTACCATTTAAACATGAAAAGCTAAACAAACAATCCTATAACCTAGTCTGAAAACCCTATACCCGAACCCCTAATCCTTAAACTCTAAAACGTAAAATCTGAAACCTAAACTCAAAAACCTATACCCTATACCATAATCTCAAAATAATTAACCCTAAATCTTAAAACCTAAACCCTATCCCTTAAATCTACCAACTAAACCCAAAACGCTAAACAAAAAAACCTAAAACCTAGTCCCAAAACCCTATACCCGAAACCCTAATTGCTAAACTCTAAAATCTAAAATCAGAACCCTAAACCCAAAAACAAATAAAATATACCATAATATTAAAATAATTATCCATAAACCTTAAAACCTAAACCCTAACCCTTAAATCTACCAACTAAACCCGAAATGCTAAACAAAGAGTCATGAAACCTAGTCCCAAAACACTATACCCGAAACCGTAATCCCAAAATTCTAAAACATAAAATCTGAAAAATAAACCCAAAAACCTATACCCTGTACCCTAATCTCAAAATACTTAACCATAAACCTTAAAACCTAAACCCTATCCCCTAAATCTACCAACTAAACCCGAAAATCTAAACAAAAAAACCTAAAACATAGTCCCAAAACCCTATACCCGAAACCCTAATCCCTAAACTATAAAACCTAAAAGTAGAACCCTTAAACCAAAAAAATATACCATATACCCTAATATCAAAATAATTAACCCTAAACCTTAACAGCTAAGCCCTGTCCTTTTAATATACCAACTAAACCTGAAAATCTAAATAAAAACCCTAAAACCTAGTCCCAAACCCTACACCTGAAACCCTATCCCTAAAATCTAAAACTTAAAAGATAAAACCTAAACCCAAAAACATATAACCTATACTCTAATGTCAAAATAATTAACCCTAAACATTAAAACCTAAACTCTATCCCTTAAATCTACAAACTAAACCAGAAAAACTAAACAAAAAATCCTAAAACCTAGTCCCAAAACCCTATATCCAAGACCCTAATCCCTAAACTCTAAAATCTAAAATTGAACCCTAAACCCAAAAACAAATACCTGATACCATAATAACAAAATAATTAATAGAAAACCTTAAAACCCAAACCCTATCCCTTAAATTTACCAACTAAACCTGAAAATCTAAACAAGAAATCCTAAAACCTAGTCCCGAAACCCTACACCTGAAGCCCTAATCCTTAAACTCTAAAACCTAAAGGCTGAACCCTAATCCCCAAAACATGTAACCTATACACTAATGTGAAAATTATTAACCCTAGACCTTTAAACCAAAACCGTATACCTTAAATCTACCAACTAAACCCGAAAATCTAAAATAAAGAAAATTATAAAACCTTGTCCCGAAACCCTATACCCGATAACCCAATCCCTAAACTATAGAACCTAAAATTTGAAATCTAAATCCAAAAACATATACCCTAGAACCTAATCTCAAAATAATTAAACAAAAACCTCAAAACCTAAATGTTATCCCATAAATATAGCTACTAAACTTGAAAATCTAAATAAACAATTATAAGACCTTGTCCCAAAACCCTTTACCCGAAACCCTAATCCCTGAACTCAAAAATCTAAAAGTGGAACACTAAACACATAATCCTATAACCTGTACCCTAAAATAAAAATACTTAACCCTAAACCTTAAACCCTAAACTCTATCCCTTAAATCTACCAACTAAAAACGAAAAGCTAGACAAAAAAACCTAAAACCTACTCCCAAAACCCTATACTCGAAACCCTAATTCCTTTACTATAAAACCCAAAAGCATAACCCTAATCTTAGAAACATATACCATATACAAAAATATCAAAATAATTAACCCTTAACCTTAAAACCTAAACCCTATCCCTTAAATATACCAATTACACCCGAAAAGCTAAACAAAAAATCTGAAAAGCTAGTCCAAAAACCCTATACTTGAAACCCTAATCCCTAAAATCTAAAACCTAAAATCTGAATAATATACCCCAAAACATATAACATAAAACCTAATCTCAAACTATTTATCCCTAAACCTTTAAACTGAAACCCTAAGCCTTAAATCTATGAACTAAACCTGAAAAGCTAAACAAATAATCCAAAAACCTAGTCCGAAAACCCCATACCCGAACCCCTAATCCCTAAAATCTAAAACGTAAAATCTGAACCCTAAACTCAAAAACCTATACCCTATAACCTAATACCAAAATACATAACCCTAAAACTTAAAACCTAAACCCGATCCCTTAAATATACCAACTAAACCCGAAAATCTAAACAAAAAAACCTAAAACCAAGTCCCAAAACCCTATAACCGAAACCATAGTCCCTAAACTCTAAAACCTAAAAGCAGAACCCTAAACCTAGAAACATATACCATATACCCTAATATTAAAATAATTATCCATAAACCTAAAAACCTAAACCCTAACCCTTAAATCTACCAACAAAACCCGAAATGCTAAACAAAGAGTCATGAAACCTAGTCCCAAAACACTATACCCGAAACCCTAATCCCTAAACTCTAAAACATAAAATCTGAAACCTAAACCCAAAAACCTCTACCCTATACCCTAATATCAAAATACTTAACCCTAAACCTTAAAACCTACACCCTATCCCTTAAATCTTCCCACTAAACCCAAAAATCTAAAAAAAACATAAAACCTAGTCCCAAAACCCTATACCGGAAAGCCTAATCCCTAAACTATAAAACCTAAAAGTAGAACCCTAAAACCAAAAACATATACCATATACCCTGATCTCAAAAAAATTAACCCTAAACCATAACAGCTAAGCACTATCACTTTTATATAGCAACTAGACCTTGAAATCTGAACAAAAAACCCTAAAACCTAGTCCCAAAACCCTATAACTGAAACCCTAATCCTTAAAATCTAAAACATAAAAGCTGAAAACTAAACCCAAAATCATATAACCTACGCTATAATATAAAAATAATTAACCATAAATATAAAAACCTAAACTCTATCCCATAAATCTACAAACTAAACCAGAAAAGCTAAGAACAAAATCCTAAAACCTAGTCCCAAAACCATATACCCAAAACCCTAATCCCAAAACTCTAAAATATAAAATTGAGCCCTAAACCCAAAAAAATATACCTGATACCCTAATATCAAAATAATTAACCCTAAAACTTAATAATTAAACCCTATATCTTAAATTTAACAACTAAACCCGAAAATCTAAACAATAAATCCTAAAACCTAGTCCCGAAACCCTACACCCGAAGCCCGAATTCCTAAACTCTAAAACCTAAATGCTGAACCATAAACCCAAAAACATGTAAACTATACCCTAATATGAAACTTCTAAACCCAAAACCTTTAAACCTAAACCCTGTACCTTAAATCTACCAACTAAACACGAAAAGCTAAAACAAAAAAAATTATAAAACCTTGTCCCGAAACCCTATACCCGAAAACCCAATCCCTAAACTCTAAAACCTAAAATCTAAAACCAAAATCCAAAAACATATACCCTATACCCTAATCTCAAAATAATTAAACCTAAACCTTAAAACATAAATTTTATCCCTTAAATATTCCAACTAAACTTGAAAATCTAAATAAGAAATTCTAATACCTAGTCCCAAAACCCTTTACCCGAAACCCTAATCTCTAAACTCTAAAATCTAAAAGGGGAACCATAAACATAGAAACCTATAACCTGTACCCTAAAATAAAAATACTTAACCTCAAACCTTAAAACCTCAACCCTATCCCTTAAATCTACCAACTAAAACCAAAAAGCTCAACAAAAAAACCTAAAACCTACTCCCAAAACCCTATACTCGAATCCCTAATTCATAAAGTCCAAAACCCAAAAGCTGAAACCTAATCCCAAAAACATATACCCTATACCAAAACATTAAATAATTAACCCCTAACCTTAAAACATAAACCCTATCCCTTAAATCTACCAACTAAAACCGAAACTCTAAACAAAAAATCCTAAAACCTACTCCCAAAACCCTATACTCGAAACCCTAATTTCGAAACTTGAAAACCCAAAAGTTGAACCCCAATCCTAGAAACATATAACCTATACCCAAATATCAAAATACTTAACCCTTAACCATAAAACCTAAACCATATCCCTTAAATCTACCAACTACACCCGAAAATCTAAACAAAAATTCCTAAAACCAAGTCCAAAAACCCTATACCCGAAACCCTAATCCCTAAACTCTAAAACCTAAAAGCTGAAACCTATACCCAAAAACATATAACATATACCCGAATCTCAAAATATTTATCCCTAAACCTTAAAACTAAAATCCTAAGCCTTTAATCTACCATTTAAACATGAAAAGCTAAACAAACAATCCTATAACCTAGTCTGAAAACCCTATACCCGAACCCCTAATCCTTAAACTCTAAAACGTAAAATCTGAAACCTAAACTCAAAAACCTATACCCTATACCATAATCTCAAAATAATTAACCCTAAATCTTAAAACCTAAACCCTATCCCTTAAATCTACCAACTAAACCCAAAACGCTAAACAAAAAAACCTAAAACCTAGTCCCAAAACCCTATACCCGAAACCCTAATTGCTAAACTCTAAAATCTAAAATCAGAACCCTAAACCCAAAAACAAATAAAATATACCATAATATTAAAATAATTATCCATAAACCTTAAAACCTAAACCCTAACCCTTAAATCTACCAACTAAACCCGAAATGCTAAACAAAGAGTCATGAAACCTAGTCCCAAAACACTATACCCGAAACCGTAATCCCAAAATTCTAAAACATAAAATCTGAAAAATAAACCCAAAAACCTATACCCTGTACCCTAATCTCAAAATACTTAACCATAAACCTTAAAACCTAAACCCTATCCCCTAAATCTACCAACTAAACCCGAAAATCTAAACAAAAAAACCTAAAACATAGTCCCAAAACCCTATACCCGAAACCCTAATCCCTAAACTATAAAACCTAAAAGTAGAACCCTTAAACCAAAAAAATATACCATATACCCTAATATCAAAATAATTAACCCTAAACCTTAACAGCTAAGCCCTGTCCTTTTAATATACCAACTAAACCTGAAAATCTAAATAAAAACCCTAAAACCTAGTCCCAAACCCTACACCTGAAACCCTATCCCTAAAATCTAAAACTTAAAAGATAAAACCTAAACCCAAAAACATATAACCTATACTCTAATGTCAAAATAATTAACCCTAAACATTAAAACCTAAACTCTATCCCTTAAATCTACAAACTAAACCAGAAAAACTAAACAAAAAATCCTAAAACCTAGTCCCAAAACCCTATATCCAAGACCCTAATCCCTAAACTCTAAAATCTAAAATTGAACCCTAAACCCAAAAACAAATACCTGATACCATAATAACAAAATAATTAATAGAAAACCTTAAAACCCAAACCCTATCCCTTAAATTTACCAACTAAACCTGAAAATCTAAACAAGAAATCCTAAAACCTAGTCCCGAAACCCTACACCTGAAGCCCTAATCCTTAAACTCTAAAACCTAAAGGCTGAACCCTAATCCCCAAAACATGTAACCTATACACTAATGTGAAAATTATTAACCCTAGACCTTTAAACCAAAACCGTATACCTTAAATCTACCAACTAAACCCGAAAATCTAAAATAAAGAAAATTATAAAACCTTGTCCCGAAACCCTATACCCGATAACCCAATCCCTAAACTATAGAACCTAAAATTTGAAATCTAAATCCAAAAACATATACCCTAGAACCTAATCTCAAAATAATTAAACAAAAACCTCAAAACCTAAATGTTATCCCATAAATATAGCTACTAAACTTGAAAATCTAAATAAACAATTATAAGACCTTGTCCCAAAACCCTTTACCCGAAACCCTAATCCCTGAACTCAAAAATCTAAAAGTGGAACACTAAACACATAATCCTATAACCTGTACCCTAAAATAAAAATACTTAACCCTAAACCTTAAACCCTAAACTCTATCCCTTAAATCTACCAACTAAAAACGAAAAGCTAGACAAAAAAACCTAAAACCTACTCCCAAAACCCTATACTCGAAACCCTAATTCCTTTACTATAAAACCCAAAAGCATAACCCTAATCTTAGAAACATATACCATATACAAAAATATCAAAATAATTAACCCTTAACCTTAAAACCTAAACCCTATCCCTTAAATATACCAATTACACCCGAAAAGCTAAACAAAAAATCTGAAAAGCTAGTCCAAAAACCCTATACTTGAAACCCTAATCCCTAAAATCTAAAACCTAAAAGCTGAATAATATACCCCAAAACATATAACATAAAACCTAATCTCAAACTATTTATCCCTAAACCTTTAAACTGAAACCCTAAGCCTTAAATCTATGAACTAAACCTGAAAAGCTAAACAAATAATCCAAAAACCTAGTCCGAAAACCCCATACCCGAACCCCTAATCCCTAAAATCTAAAACGTAAAATCTGAACCCTAAACTCAAAAACCTATACCCTATAACCTAATACCAAAATACATAACCCTAAAACTTAAAACCTAAACCCGATCCCTTAAATATACCAACTAAACCCGAAAATCTAAACAAAAAAACCTAAAACCAAGTCCCAAAACCCTATAACCGAAACCATAGTCCCTAAACTCTAAAACCTAAAAGCAGAACCCTAAACCTAGAAACATATACCATATACCCTAATATTAAAATAATTATCCATAAACCTAAAAACCTAAACCCTAACCCTTAAATCTACCAACAAAACCCGAAATGCTAAACAAAGAGTCATGAAACCTAGTCCCAAAACACTATACCCGAAACCCTAATCCCTAAACTCTAAAACATAAAATCTGAAACCTAAACCCAAAAACCTCTACCCTATACCCTAATATCAAAATACTTAACCCTAAACCTTAAAACCTACACCCTATCCCTTAAATCTTCCCACTAAACCCAAAAATCTAAAAAAAACATAAAACCTAGTCCCAAAACCCTATACCGGAAAGCCTAATCCCTAAACTATAAAACCTAAAAGTAGAACCCTAAAACCAAAAACATATACCATATACCCTGATCTCAAAAAAATTAACCCTAAACCATAACAGCTAAGCACTATCACTTTTATATAGCAACTAGACCTTGAAATCTGAACAAAAAACCCTAAAACCTAGTCCCAAAACCCTATAACTGAAACCCTAATCCTTAAAATCTAAAACATAAAAGCTGAAAACTAAACCCAAAATCATATAACCTACGCTATAATATAAAAATAATTAACCATAAATATAAAAACCTAAACTCTATCCCATAAATCTACAAACTAAACCAGAAAAGCTAAGAACAAAATCCTAAAACCTAGTCCCAAAACCATATACCCAAAACCCTAATCCCAAAACTCTAAAATATAAAATTGAGCCCTAAACCCAAAAAAATATACCTGATACCCTAATATCAAAATAATTAACCCTAAAACTTAATAATTAAACCCTATATCTTAAATTTAACAACTAAACCCGAAAATCTAAACAATAAATCCTAAAACCTAGTCCCGAAACCCTACACCCGAAGCCCGAATTCCTAAACTCTAAAACCTAAATGCTGAACCATAAACCCAAAAACATGTAAACTATACCCTAATATGAAACTTCTAAACCCAAAACCTTTAAACCTAAACCCTGTACCTTAAATCTACCAACTAAACACGAAAAGCTAAAACAAAAAAAATTATAAAACCTTGTCCCGAAACCCTATACCCGAAAACCCAATCCCTAAACTCTAAAACCTAAAATCTAAAACCAAAATCCAAAAACATATACCCTATACCCTAATCTCAAAATAATTAAACCTAAACCTTAAAACATAAATTTTATCCCTTAAATATTCCAACTAAACTTGAAAATCTAAATAAGAAATTCTAATACCTAGTCCCAAAACCCTTTACCCGAAACCCTAATCTCTAAACTCTAAAATCTAAAAGGGGAACCATAAACATAGAAACCTATAACCTGTACCCTAAAATAAAAATACTTAACCTCAAACCTTAAAACCTCAACCCTATCCCTTAAATCTACCAACTAAAACCAAAAAGCTCAACAAAAAAACCTAAAACCTACTCCCAAAACCCTATACTCGAATCCCTAATTCATAAAGTCCAAAACCCAAAAGCTGAAACCTAATCCCAAAAACATATACCCTATACCAAAACATTAAATAATTAACCCCTAACCTTAAAACATAAACCCTATCCCTTAAATCTACCAACTAAAACCGAAACTCTAAACAAAAAATCCTAAAACCTACTCCCAAAACCCTATACTCGAAACCCTAATTTCGAAACTTGAAAACCCAAAAGTTGAACCCCAATCCTAGAAACATATAACCTATACCCAAATATCAAAATACTTAACCCTTAACCATAAAACCTAAACCATATCCCTTAAATCTACCAACTACACCCGAAAATCTAAACAAAAATTCCTAAAACCAAGTCCAAAAACCCTATACCCGAAACCCTAATCCCTAAACTCTAAAACCTAAAAGCTGAAACCTATACCCAAAAACATATAACATATACCCGAATCTCAAAATATTTATCCCTAAACCTTAAAACTAAAATCCTAAGCCTTTAATCTACCATTTAAACATGAAAAGCTAAACAAACAATCCTATAACCTAGTCTGAAAACCCTATACCCGAACCCCTAATCCTTAAACTCTAAAACGTAAAATCTGAAACCTAAACTCAAAAACCTATACCCTATACCATAATCTCAAAATAATTAACCCTAAATCTTAAAACCTAAACCCTATCCCTTAAATCTACCAACTAAACCCAAAACGCTAAACAAAAAAACCTAAAACCTAGTCCCAAAACCCTATACCCGAAACCCTAATTGCTAAACTCTAAAATCTAAAATCAGAACCCTAAACCCAAAAACAAATAAAATATACCATAATATTAAAATAATTATCCATAAACCTTAAAACCTAAACCCTAACCCTTAAATCTACCAACTAAACCCGAAATGCTAAACAAAGAGTCATGAAACCTAGTCCCAAAACACTATACCCGAAACCGTAATCCCAAAATTCTAAAACATAAAATCTGAAAAATAAACCCAAAAACCTATACCCTGTACCCTAATCTCAAAATACTTAACCATAAACCTTAAAACCTAAACCCTATCCCCTAAATCTACCAACTAAACCCGAAAATCTAAACAAAAAAACCTAAAACATAGTCCCAAAACCCTATACCCGAAACCCTAATCCCTAAACTATAAAACCTAAAAGTAGAACCCTTAAACCAAAAAAATATACCATATACCCTAATATCAAAATAATTAACCCTAAACCTTAACAGCTAAGCCCTGTCCTTTTAATATACCAACTAAACCTGAAAATCTAAATAAAAACCCTAAAACCTAGTCCCAAACCCTACACCTGAAACCCTATCCCTAAAATCTAAAACTTAAAAGATAAAACCTAAACCCAAAAACATATAACCTATACTCTAATGTCAAAATAATTAACCCTAAACATTAAAACCTAAACTCTATCCCTTAAATCTACAAACTAAACCAGAAAAACTAAACAAAAAATCCTAAAACCTAGTCCCAAAACCCTATATCCAAGACCCTAATCCCTAAACTCTAAAATCTAAAATTGAACCCTAAACCCAAAAACAAATACCTGATACCATAATAACAAAATAATTAATAGAAAACCTTAAAACCCAAACCCTATCCCTTAAATTTACCAACTAAACCTGAAAATCTAAACAAGAAATCCTAAAACCTAGTCCCGAAACCCTACACCTGAAGCCCTAATCCTTAAACTCTAAAACCTAAAGGCTGAACCCTAATCCCCAAAACATGTAACCTATACACTAATGTGAAAATTATTAACCCTAGACCTTTAAACCAAAACCGTATACCTTAAATCTACCAACTAAACCCGAAAATCTAAAATAAAGA
>CAUJRU010003021.1:0-58940 GCA_963277665.1 Viscum album
TAGTTAACACATGATCATTTTTCAATGTTATGATTAATTGAAACTTCTAATATTAAATGCATATATCTTTTAGGCATTATTTCAAATCCATTAAGGCTATTTATCTCAAATTGTTGGGGAGAAACTCAAATTTAAATACATTCTTATTATTTTGGAGTTTTATATGTCTTTAATGAATATATATGTGGTCTTCCTTTGAGTCATGAAGATAAGTTTTCATTATAACTATTCCAGTGCTACACTTATTTGAAAGACTATTTTTCAAATGGCCCCAAATGAGTTGTGGGAATGGAGAAGCATATCTTTTAGAATCTTGATAAGGGAATTATTTTACCAGGGGAATCACCATGGGTGGATCAGGTTATTTTTATTATGAGTAAATATGGATCAATGTGACTATAAATTTACTATTTTGAACATAACTATATCATTATAAAGAACAAGAATCATCTACCTCATTTAAATTATTTTTTTGATAAATTTCTAGGGGAAGAATAATTTTGAAAAAATGATATTCGATCTAGGTACTATCAACTGAGAGTTAAAAGTGAATACGTACCTAAGACAGCCTTGCACATGACATATATGCACTATACATTTATAGTTATTCCATTTGGTCTTACAATTATCAATTATATCACCATGGATTTCATGAATAGATATTTTAGAGATTACCATGATCAATTAGTGATAGTCTTTATAACTTATATTCTTATATATTAAAAGAAAAATAAATAACATGAATGTAACTTGATAATTGTATTGAATACCCAGATGGAAGATAATTATTTTGAATAATTTTACCAAGTTTGAATTTTAACATCAAATAGTTTCATTCATGGGTCATATAACCTCATGTGAGGGTATTTTGGTGGATCCAACAAAGATATAAGTTATTAAGAAATTGAATATACCAATCATGGATATTGAGATCCATAGTTTTCTTGGATTTTCTTAATATTATTGAATCTTCATGAATAATTTATCAAATCATTCAAATACACTCACCAAGTTACCTCTTAAGGGGTCCATGTTCCTTTGGATAGATGAATGTGAGAAAATATTCAAGGAACTAGAGAGAAGGATAGTTAACACACCGACATATACATTATCCAATAATGGAGAATGGATTTCAATCTATATTGATGAATTTAAAATGATATTGGGATGATTTATCCTGAATAATGATATAGTTATGTCTTATGGTTCTAAAAAATTGATGGTTTTTAAAGAAATTACCCAACTCGTGATTTGGAGTAAGCAGTGTTAATTTTTTAATTAAAAATACGAAGGAATTAATTTTACGGGAAAATATGTGATATATTGAATGATCAAGAAATATTAAATTATATATTCACTCAAAAAAAGGATAAATATTCTCTAGGAAATATATTTGGATCTGATTAAATATTATGATTACTCAATACATTACCACCATGAAAAATAAATCAAGGTTGTCAATGCTTTGAGTCGAAATAATAATGCTAGATAATCTCTGATGGGGATAAAAAAATATCAAATATTTCTAGATTTTGGAATTTTAGATCTATAAATCATGATAGAATGGTATATTAATTATCTTTCTCAAATTAATGTTCAACCATATATCCATTTAACTATAAAAGAGGCCATAATTATGATATAGAGCTACAAAAAAGGCTAGAAATTTCCATATTTTAAACCATGATTATAATTAAATGAAAAATTTCATAAACTTTGTATTCCTTTTATCCACAACATATTTAAAGGATATATTGAATGAAGATCGTGGTTTATCATTTTATATTCAACCATTATGTAAAATGATATATAATGATCTGAAAGAGTTTCTCAACTAGGAAAACATGAAAGGGATATTAAAAAGTATTTATCTCAGTGATGGGTATGTTAAAAAGTTGTGTTTAAGATATAATATTCTAATGTGATTTTAAAACCAATAAACATACCAGAATGAAAATGGGAAAACAAAACCATGGATTTTGTGTTTAGTTTCCACAAACATTGAAAGGTTATAATGTAATTTTGGATGTAGTTGATCACCTCTTGGACTCATCAAAATTAAATAACACTATAGAAGACTTATATCTTGGTCAAATTTATAGAATATACATTAATTAAGAGGCAATGTTGCATAAGGTAAATTATTTTATTATAATAGATCAGGGACTGAGGTTTACCTTGATGTTATGGATAAATATTAAGAAATATCTAGATATAGATTTATGATTTAGAAATTCTGATCATCCTCAGATAATATCCAATATGATAAAATAAATAAAACTATGGAGGATAAGTTGAGAACTTTATCTCTATAATTAAAATGTTTTTGGGATTAAAATAGCCATATAGTTGAATTTTCTTATTACAATAGCTTTAACATGGGGAGTTATATGGATCATTATGAATCCCTCTATGGAAGGAAATGTAAAAATCTAACGTGATGGAATAAATTCCGAGAAAGAAATATATTGGTACTCATTAGAGTTGAAGAAATAATTGAAAAAAATATATCAAATCTGCAACACCTAAGGTCAGAATAATGTGGATAGAAAAGATATTCTAATAATCATCCCCATTATATAGAGATCGATGATGGTGAAAATGTGTTTTTTTTAGTTTCTATTTCATGACCCATCCTAAAGGGGCCTATGACCAGACTAATCTAAGCCCACATATGATAGGTCAGGGCAGAGTGACTAGCACCAAGAAGAAATTTCCCATAAATTGAAGGCATTTGATGAATGTACCTATAAAAACTCACACACATCTCTAATTCACACAATGATGAAATCTAAAAAAACTGATAGAATACACTCATTCAACTAATATCCCAGAATAGATTATGACTGTGAGTGTATTCTAAATAGAAAATGGGCCAAAAAATAGTCATAAAATAAACTGTAAAGAGTAAAACCTGCTCCAAGGGTGAGTAATAAGTGAAAATTACACTCTCAGTAGACACCTCAGCCTACCTAGATCCATTTATGCTTCTCCCACTAGTAATCCTCCTAGGACACTATCAAAATGGCCATCATTTGTACAAGAAATAACATGACATGTGGGGCCAAATCCCATGCATAGGTGAGTATGACAATACTCTTTATGACACCCAAAAAACACTAAACATGAATAACCATGTATAGTATGCTCAAAATTAGATGTAACACTAATTATAGGACACAAGAAGCATGAAAAACCAAGATATACTCATAATTTACACCAAAACATCTTGCATTTATATCCAATTCAATCAACAGGATTCTTCTTGAAGCAACAATTGTTTTGGGAGAACTCACACCATGATCCATATTAGAATTAGATATATTCAATGAAGTGGTCCAGTTCATTTGGTCCCCCCTAATAGAAAAAACTTGTCTAAGAAAACTATGATACAAAGAGATAAGGTTATTACCAGATCCACTGGGGGACACTACGAACCCAATCTGAATCATCCTGCTACATAGGGGATCATATCCTAATGTTTCCACAAATCCCACTAACATGGCCCTCTTGTTGGAGAATCAACACCCTAATTTATGAGGTCATGTTGATTCTACAAACATCACTAGGGATGATAGAGGATTTCACTATAGTCTCATGTAGGGACGCCACAACCCTATTAGAGACACGACCTCTAGATGGAATTACAAACTAGTGACCTCAATGTAATATTACATAGTAACCTAGAAGAAAGGATAAAGGGAATGAACCCAACCTATACTAGTCCAAAATAGGAAAAATAGGTGCCTAAAATTTGAATAAGGCACCCAATATTGGTCTTGACTCAATTTTCTTAATATCACAGACATGTTAACACTAACGAGACACCATTTGGATGTTCTGTTTAGGAGTTATGACTATATGAATGAAGCTCTCGTAGGCCTGCTAGGGCATGCATACCCCCCACTATAGTCAGTCTACCTACTTCCATGGTTGGTCCACATACAACATGGAATATCCTCTCAAGTACCCACCATCATGTTCAGTCCACTTACCTCACTTAACTAGCCACATAGTCATTGCACTCATGACAACTCGAGCTGCCACAACACCATAGTAGAGGGCCGCAATCGACCGCAATAGGGATCCACCATGGGTTCCAAAGATCCTACCTAGGTCCACCTTATCTGTCCTGGCCCACCATCTATCTTGGGCCCCCTTGTACATGGAAAAAATCACTGACCCATCTGGATAGCTCGCTCTGCATCTATCACTACATCACTAATCCTAATCACACCCCGTAGCTCTACCACATTTTCTATCATGTCTCATGTGGTCATCATTTCAATGGCATATACCAGCCCAACTATCTCCATTATGTCAACCGCTACCAATCCTCTGTGTTCCACCTCTTGCACAGGCCACCATCTCCTTCTCTTCTATGAGCATCCATACCTCCTCCATAACCTATAAATGAAAAAAAACCATCGGTCCACAACCCTCAATCCCCAGTCTACACTAATCTAGCCATAGTTTTCAATTTTTTACAAATCCAGGGGTCTGATTGAGTTCAGAATCACCCAAAAACATTGACAAAGGACAATAAGGATATAGTTCTGAAGAAAGAGAAGAATGGGGGGGGATGGTTCAAGAAAAATATTTATCATCATTTACCAAACATTATTGGACAACGATCAAGAATTAGAGACTTGGGTTAGAAATCCAGATTAATTTAATCCCATAGAATAAATCTCATCTCACAATACACACAATCCATGAATCAATCCATTAATCAATTGATTATTTTTTCGTAGAAATAAATAATTGGGAACAAACCAATTAAATCAAATGCCCTACATCTAATTTTATCTATTTGTAATGAAGAAAAATGTTGTTTAGCAGTAGTTGGAGAGATCCTTCAAAATTGATGTGCATTGATCATCGATCCTTGATTTGCTATCTTTAATCATAAATGATTTCTAGGGATCTATATCAACAATACTCTAGAATTTATATGGTTATGTGGCTAACCCTATAATTCTGAAAAAAGGACACACTAAAAGAGAAATAAATTTCATCACTTTTTTAATAATTTTTTTCATTATTTTATTTATATTAAGCTTGGGAAAACTTTTGCACAAATGACCTACAACGACCAATTTCAGGTTGTTTATATGGTAAATCCACGATTATGAACTCAACTATGACCTCATATTTCTAATCTGGGCACGTATTGAAGAGTTATTCCAATATTTCAGCCAAACTGTGTGTGCGTTCTATTAAATATTTTAATATTTTTCAAACATTTGTTCTAGGAACACCGGGCCTCAGAATCGCGCGCCATCTTAATAGATGGTCTTGACAATAATCTATATAGTATCTAAAAATAATATACAAAATACTGAGATGTTATATTATCCCCACCACGGTGCTTTACATTCCCAAATAGAAAAAATAATGACTACTAAAATAGATGAGGGTACAAAGCATGAATCTGAGCCTCCCTTTCCTATGTTCTCTCTTGGTGATTTCGATGATTCCATTGAGTGTGAACCAATGAAATTGATCACCATAGAAAGATCTCTACTACAGATCCCTGATCTCCACTAGGTTCACAACAAATGTCTCTCCATCCCCGATGTCCAGTACACCCTGTTTGATAACGTGCAATGGGTCATGAATGTACCTCCTCAACTATAACATGTGGAAGACATTGTGTACCCTATCTAAATTTTTATTTTGATCCAAGATATACACCAACTTTCCATGTCTACATAGTATCTATAATGGAATGAGTATCCTCATAGATAGATTTCTTCCTGACCAAATCTCTATAATCCCTGTCGATGTGAAATATGAAGGAACACATGGTATCCTTCATCAAAATCTAGTGGCCTCTGTCTACTATCAATAGAAGACTTATGATGGATCTGTATAGTCTTCATCCACTCTTTCATGATGTATAACATCATTGTAGTAGTTTTCACCAACTCTAGGCCCATGAATACTGACTCTCTTGGTTCAGTCCATCAAAGTGGTGGCCAATAGTTTCACCCACACAAAGCATATAGTTGTTTTATAACAATGGTATAATGATATCTATTGTTGTATGAAAACTCCACCACTGGTAGGTCATCCTTACTACTATGGAAAAATTGTATCATAAAATCCTGCAAATTATCCCCCAGAACTCGAATGGTCTGCTCAGTCTGTCCATCCGTTAGATGGTGAAACACTATTCTCAATCGCAATTGGGTCCCAAATGCCTATTGTAATCCCTTCCAAAACCAGAATGTATGGATAGAATTATGATTAGAAAAAATCATCGATATAACTCTATAAAGTTGAACTATATCCTAAACATTGAGACATCACATGCTCTCTAATAAACTCTAATCTCAGATAGCTAGGAATTGGGATGACATGGTGAGTAAGTTAATGATCACCCATATTAAACCATGTACCATGGATATACTTGGTAAGAACATCAAAAATTAATTATACACCCCATCAAAATTATACTCTAGTACCTCAAGGGGTTGATCTAAACCCACTAGAACCTAGTTCACAATCATCACTTTCTAAGAAGTATGGAATCAATAGTCTAACTCTACAAATAATTTCTTTATCCCAGGACACCCAAACATGCATTAGATGTCCTTGTACATCATCACCACTCTTATATGAACTGGAAAATTGGATGAATTAAACTCCCTATAAACCTCCTCCCACATTTTCATTGGTATTATCATGTATCCTCTAAAGATAATGACATGCTCCCCACCTTTTTAGTATCCATTAGAAGCATTCCCTGTGGAAAATTGAGCATGTAGGGTCTCATAGTCGGTATCCCCATGTTGTACCTCCCTAACATTCTGTAGGAGTGGAGTGGTAAAAACTGTCTATAAGAGGTAATATTCTCCATCTTTATCCATATAGAATATCTACAATGAGTCTAACTACTCTGATTCATCAATCAAAAACTACGAAGTAGATATCTTAATAAGATCATTGACCACCATGTTCCCCTTCCTTGGAGTATAGAAAATCTCAATGTCACAGTCTTTTAGGATCACTAGAATATCCTCGGTCTAAAGATAGAATAATTTTAAGATTATATATATTTCATATTCTTATGATCATAGTAAACGAAAAATATCTCACCCATCAAGTAGTGTCACCACATATTAATATAGAAGACTACAACTTCTAACTCAAGATCATGGGTCACATCATTTTTCTCATGTTTTCACAGCTGGCATGAACTATATGTGATAATTTCTTGCCTCTACACTAGTATTCAACCATGAAAATTACATAATACATCACATAACACCACATACTTGACACCATCCCCTGATAAACTTAATATGGTAGCACTAATCAACCTCTGCCTCCACTTCTAAAAGCATTTCTAGAACATTTCTGTCCACATAAAAGGCTTCCCATGTCATTTGCAAGATATAAAGGGTGATTCCACTCTAGATAAATATGGTTAAAAACCTCAGATAGTACCATTTTAATCCATTGAAACTCTTCAACTTGGTAACACACCTGGGTGGATCCCAAGAAAGTACTAACTCATCCTTCACTGTATCCATTGCAATTTTAGACTCTAAGATGAAGTTTCCCAAAAAATAGACCTCTGGAATCCAAAACTGGCACATCAATATCTTTTTGTAATTTTGGTACTACTAGAGTGTGTCATAGACTATCCTTAGGTGTTTTTCATGCTCCTCCTTATATGTTGAATACACTAGGATATCAATAATTAAGACCACTACAAATAGTTCTTCGTAAGGCTAAAAAATCTGGTTCACGAGTCCCAGGACAACTTCTAGGGAGTTTGTCATACAGAACAACCTCACCAAGCACTCATAGTGACCATAATGACATATTTAGGTCGTCCTCACTATATCCTCATCATGTACTCATAGTTGGTGATTTCATGATCTGAGTTCAATATTTGAGAACCATCACACCCCTTTCCACTAATCAAATAAGTCATCGATCATTGTAAGTTGATACATTTTCTGCATATTCACCTGGTTTATGTTTTGGAAATCCACACATCACCACAAACTCCCGTATTCCTTCTTGTAAAAAAACCTGGGGCTACCCAAGCTGAAACAATGGGTCTCACTAAGCCCTTCCTGTACAAGCCCTCAAATTTTATCCTCGGCTCATGATGCTCTACGAGAGCCATCCAATATGTAGGTGTAGATATTAGTTCCATATGGGGGTGAAGATCAATGAGTAATTCTATCTCACTATGGGGAGGTAAACCTATAACATCGTTAGGAAATAAATCCTCATACTGCTCCACCACTGTAGAAAACTAAAGACTCATAACATCTAATACACCGAGGGGAAAACTAGCTAACTAATGATTAATCTGTTTTGTTTCACCTATGGGTGAGTCCATCCTACACTGCCTAGATTTCCTTTTCACCATCAAATGAAAATATGGTCCCATCACTATGGACACACCACACTCTTCACCAAAAAACAATCATTATAAGAATGAAATATGGATAACCATTCCATACCAAGAATGGAGTCATAAAGTCTCATCTCTACTATAAATATATCCCAAATATAAATTTTTCTTGCAAGAGCTAGGACACACTATCGGTACTAATGTGTGATCATCGAGCCTCTTCCAGTAGGAGTCTCTATGTTCAATGGTCGAGTCAACTCTTCAATTGGAATCTATGTGTCTCAAAGAAGATTCATGGAATGAAAATAATAACTAGAACATGTGTATATCAAAACTAAATCAATGGTGGAAAAGATATATATCATAACATGTATCATCCTTGGAGCCTCAGGGTCATAAGACTCCATAGCCTCAATCTTTCCTCATCCCAATACACATGATCCATGTGTCTGGTGTGGTCCACCTGGGGTGGTGGTGGTAAATGGTCGAACCTACAACCAAATCTTGTTTCCCTTATGAGACCTTTTCCATGCCCGTTACACTACCTAACACCATAATCCAATGTCTTTCTCTACCTAGGATGTCCATCAACCATCTCTTGATCAGCAGTATGACGATTTTGGAAATTTCATGCCAGATGTCCCCGACCATCGGATGAGAAACACAACCTATCCCTTAGCTAATTGGATCAGACTTAGGATACTTACACCACTGACCAAGGGTCCTAGGATCACCTCCTAATGCACCTAACAATCTTGGATCTCTATGACTACTGTCAGCTACCTGTAATTGATGTCTCACCTACCGAGTGCCCACTGTTATCTTCCACTACTAGTGTCTTCTGTACTAGATGAATTTTTAATAATAGTGATATATCAAGTGCCCCTACATAATTAGAAATGCTAAGGGAGACCACTGGATCCCTGACATCCTAGTGTAAGCCCTTATCTATGGTCAGAGTCATGAAGAACTGTCCCCAGATCATATTCAAAGAGTAGCATGAAATATCTGTAAACTTTTATAAATACTCCTCCAAGATCATACCACCCTACTACAGATGAAGAAGCTCATGTATGCGTACCAATCACCACAAGGAAAAATATAATTAATCTCCAAAGATAAACTCAATGTCTTTATAGTATGGAGATATGTCATCATTTGACTGAGTCACCAAGCTCCACCATCACCTTACAGATCCCTTAAGAAGACTCAAAACCAGAACTTCCATCTGATTGGCCGATGTCCTCACAAGTCAGAAAACAAGGGTGACTGCATCTAGCCAATAAATATCCATTTGGGGTTATAGAACACCCTAAAACTAGGGAGGTTACTTCCTCTGAATCTCGTGAACAACATTCGACATGCATTCATCCTTAACTGGTAGTGTAGGTAGTAGCTTCTACTCGACAAGTGGTGTTATAGCTGGTAAATCACCAAGAGGTGATATCTTTGATACAAGACCATATACCCATGCCTCATCATTGGGTGGATCATCCTTATCATCACATGGTGGAATCCTAGATGGCTTCCTTCATGTAGACATCCTGAAATAAAATAAGATGTACACCAGTCAATAGAGTATATATGGGGAGCTGACTCATAAAGGACATGGAAGACACAACCATTCCATTATGATGCATGTAGAAATTCTTTTCTTATAAACAATGTTCTCATGTATTGAGTTGAAAAAAACGTGTTCAGAGTCCTGGTATTTGGATACATCAAATGCCACACCAACACTAGAGTCCATGGCATGAAAGCTAAACTTGAAACACTTAACAATATTAACCAAAATCAGATTCACAGACTCCCGGTACTAAAGTATAACTAGCCACCATTTATAACACTTTGTCACATACCATCCCAAATGTTCTCATTTTGTGACTACCCCAAGCCTTCCACCAATACGTCAGGGGATAATGACTAGCCCCAAGTATTAATTTCCCAAAAATGTGAGGCATTACCCTAATGTAAATGTACAAACTCACACATATCCAAGACACACAATTCTGAAATGTAAAAAAACTAACAGAATTCAGGAATATAACTAATATCCCACAATAGAGTACGATAGTGAATGTACTACAAAAGAAAAAGGAGACAAAATAATTCCCAACCAAAACATTAAAGTGTCCAACCTACTCCAAGGGTGAGGAATAACTCGAAAGTAATCTTCTGGTAGACACCTCAATATGCCCAACTATATCTATGCCCCACCCACTCTTAGTCCACCTTGGACACCGTCAAAAGGTCCACCATCTTCACAAGACACGACACATGAGAGAAAATCCTGAACATGGTTGAGTATAACAATACTCTGCATGACACCCCAAAAACACTATACATGAAGAACCAAGTATAGTCATCAAAATAAAAGATGTAACACTATATAATAGTTACTTGAAACATGAAAAACCATGATATACTTAGGAAATACACTACGCAATTAATTATTCATAACCAACTTCCCACCACACGATTTTGCTCGAAGAAACGCTTGTTCCAAGAGAACACACTCCATGAGCCATGTTATCATTGGATAAACTCGAAAATGAGGTATAGATCATTTTCCCCACCCAAATAGAACAAAACTATCTATGAATTCTATTATACATAGATAGGGGGTGGTTCCTCAAACATCTAGGGGACACCACAAAACTAATCTGGATCATCCCGCTATGTAGGGGATCATGTGCCAATGATTTCACAAACCCTATTGATGTGGCCCGCTAGACAGAGGATCAACTCCATACACAAGGAGGTCACATTGATTCCCCGAAATTCACTAGATAAGGTCAAGGATCTCACTATAGTCCATTGGATGGATTCTATAATGAAACATAATAATATAACTCTATAGTGTATTATAATCCATTGATGTGGATGTAATGTCGCTCTATACCCTCGAGGAAAGGACAAAGGGAATAGACTAAACATATAATAGTCCAAAATATGAAAAAAATATCCTTAAATGCGATGAAGGTACCCCAATATTAGTATGAGTAAACCTTATTAAAATTATGGTCACACTACTACTGATGGAACAACGTTTGCACACTCCAATTTGGTGTTATGACTGTATGGATGAATCTTCCCATAGACTTTCTGGGGCCTGCAAACATTCCTCCATGGTCTGGACACCTACTGCTGAGGTCATTCCACCTATCACTGAGGTCGGTCCACCTACTGTGTAGACTAGAAACCTGTGGAATGGCTATCAAAATCAGTATAGCTGTCGTTCCAAATAGGCCGCTGCAGTCGACCACCTGCAGACTGGCCAAGCAGTGGTCATGCCCACAGAATCTCGAGCTGTCGCGACACCTCATTATATCACCATGGTTTCCCCAATGGGACTCCTCCATAGTCCACAAAAATGGGGATCCCCCCTTATTTCTCAAGATTTGACGTGGGTCTATCCTGGGTCTGCCTCATCCAGCCTAGCCAACCATCTCACCTGGACCATTCGTATCTGACCCCCCTAGTCAGACCTCTCTGTATTCACTGATCCCAGCCCCACCATACAGCTTCACCACATCTATCTTCAAATCCAATACCTCGTATCACACGTTCGACACTACTTACACCTCTACTAGGTCCACCACGTCTGCCACTTCCGATTAGTTGTGAGCTTCTGTGCACCGCCACCTATGCAGGCCACCACATCATCCTCTTCCATGATCCTTGAAACATCCACCATAACCAAAAAATGAAAAAAAAATAAATGATCTATGATCCATGAACCCCAATTTACTCTGATCCATCCATGGTTGTTGATTTTCATAAAATTTGGGGGTCTCATCAGGTTAGGTATAAACCCGAAAAGTCTATCTGGGACCACGTGGATCCAATGATGTAGAACGTAAAAATATAGTGGCAGAAAAGGCACATGATCAAATTTTTATCATCATTTTCATAGTGTTATTGGTAAAAATCATGAATATAGTTTTAGTATAGATATCAAGATTAATTATATCTCATTGAATAAATCCCATTTCATAATATACAACATTTGTGAATCAATATGTTCACTAGTTGATTAATATTCATTATAGAAATAATTATAATGGAATAAAAAAATAAAATCACACACCCTAGCTTGATTTAGATCAATTAATAATGAAGAATGAAGTTTTGTTATTTTATTAGTGAGATCCTTCAAAAATGATGTGTGTTGATCCTTGATCCTTGACTTGTTGTTGTTCGATGGAAAGGATTCCCAGAGTTATCTCTCCCGGATCCTCCAGAAGTCCTGGGATTATGTGGATAACCCTGCAATTATAACATAAGTATACACTTAAAGAACATGTCACTACATCACAACATTAATACAATAGATTAATTATTTTATTCATTTTATGCTTGTAAAATTGTTTTAAAAGTGACCTATGCCGACCAATGTTATGTCACTCCATAGATAAAAAATCTATTCTAAACTCAGAAAAACCCTCAAATTTCTGATTTGGTCACTTGTTTAAGAGTTATTCCACTTTTTATGAAAACATAGTGTGTGTGAAATTAATTATATTTTTATTTTTCAGACATCTTTTCTAGGCACAACGGGTCTTGGAATCACAAACTGTATCACTGATTGGTCAAAACAATAAAACATATAGTATCAAAAAAATATTACATATAAAAATCGAGACATTACATTCAATATGGAATATGTTTATGAGATTAGGGAGAAATGAATGTTTACCATTCGGTATATGGTCCCCATTCAGATTCCTGATCGATTTGGGAGGTAGGTTATCATGTATTTCTTCCCCAAATCCTCTATTATGTTTAAGATGAGTCCCATGTATCTATATAGAGTAAGTAAATACTTGATTCTTTTCACGTATTTAACTCAAAGGATGTACCAATAGATAAGTATCTCCCTTATGTGAAACAACAAATAGAAATTATAGATCATAGAGAGAAAGTTATATGAGACAAGACCACCCACTCGGTCAATGTTTTTCAGTTAAACCACAAATTTTTAGAAGCTACATTGAATCCTAAGGATATAATGAGGCATAAGTATCTTTATTTTCTAATGTCAGAGTAAAAAAATTATGATGGAAAAATTATTTTTATGTGGCTAGAATTTAAAACCCCACGATTTTATGAAATATATATTTTAAAATAATTATAATTTCTTTTATAGGCTTTAATAAACCCAACATCAATTTTAAATGAATCTTGATATATTTTTAAAATATTATAAAGTTATAGTTATCACTAGAAATTGGATATACAACTATAAATAATACTAAAAGAATCATGAAAATATTATGGTTTTAATATATATATAATTAATTTTTTAGATATAAATTATGTATAATTGAAAAAAAAATTGAAAAACAAATATTATTATTGAAAGAATTTTTTTGTGTTCACAATGTGTGTTTGTATTAATAAATTAAATTAGTAATAATTGGTGTATTATTTTAAAGAAAATTATATTTTTTATATTCAACTAGTATTTTAACTTCCCTAAAATATTTTTATAGGCATGGGATAATTATAAATCTATTTTGATGCATCAAAATTATTTTTTTTATAAAAATTAGGGTCAACATGTTTTGTGAACACTAATAAAAATATTTTTTTGAAATTTTAGAAATATTATTTTCGAAAATGAACATAAATTTTTAAATAATCATTTCAGAATTATTTTACAATGAAATTTTAATAATTTTCTAAAAAGGTGAAATTTTTTGAATAGTGAAGATTAATGACTTTTATTAAAAATTGCCTTTTAGTTTAAAGAATTTTTGAAGTATAAATTTTTATATAAATGTTTTTAAAAGTAAAATAAGTTTAAATATATTATTATTAATTCAATTCATACCATTTTAATCTATTTTATGTCAATTTTTTACAAAAAAAATTCATACATAAGAAGACATTTTCTTTTGAAAGTTTCTTTTTGTCACAATTGTTGGTTTAATTTTAAATAAAAATATGCCAAAATCATAATTGAATTTTAGAAAATAGATTCAATTTTAGAAATTATCATAATTAATATTATATAATAAGGTCAACCTAAATTTTTACATAACAAACTACAAAAATATAAAAAATATGTTACGATAGATAAGGCTAAACCAGGTTTGTCGAGGGATAATAATAAAAGAAAAGGGTTAAAATGACCTAAAAATGATTAAAAAATTGGTTGGTTTTATTTAAAATTTAGAATTATAAATTTTTAAAATGAATTTTATTGGAGGCATTTTTTAATAATTTGAATTGAAATTATTTTTAAACATTGAAAAATTACATGTGCGCCATTCACCTCAATTATAAAAGGACACCTCTTGTCCACTCATATGCACACATCAATAGACTTTTTATTTACTAAATACCTTCCAAATACATTAATTAAATCCATACCCATGACTTATATACCATATTTTTATTATAAAACCATCCTAGTAAGTCATTAGGTATAATCCCAATGAGGTTTATAAAATGTGGTATAGTTATTAACCACACGTTTCAGTTTTTATTTGTTCTTATTCCTTATTCAAATATTATTCAACTATGATGAAATAATAATACCACTATATTTTATGTAAATATATATTATTATTTTAATTAAATAACCTATATAAATATCCTTTTCTCATAAAATGCGAAACAAAATTATCAATCATGTGTACGATAGACTACCTCATCACAAACCAATATTATTCATTTTCTGTCACTATCACTTGTGACTTGATATAATGATGGATTTTAATTAGACACACACACAAACACATATATATATATATATATTATTTATTATAAAATTATAATTTTGGAATTATATTTTCATATCTACCTTCCTACCTTTCAATCTGTTAGAAAACGATAATGTCACTCGTGTGTACATGTGGGCTTCCTCCTGCTTGAAGCGATGTAAATCAATTTTCATTTATGTTTTAAATTTATCTTAATATATATGGGTTTGATGAATATATATTTTTTATATGATATAATAATAATTATTTAGAATTTTTTTATTATTTACCTTTCATTCTTCTCATCTATTGAAAAATGAAAACAACATTCATGCATACATATGACCTACCTTAACAAAGAACGGTGAAACTCATTTTTCAATCAATAAATTTCATGGATGAAAATAAATATATTTATAATTAATATATATTTTATTTTAATCATTAATAAAATTAATTTTATTATTGAATCATGATCAAAGTATAAGGACTGAAAATTCTAAATCGAAACATTCATGAAAAATGAATAATTTATCACAAAAAATAGTGATTTTAATAAAAAAAATTAAAAAATCGGTAATAAGATGTCATGAAGAAAATAAAAAAGGTATGATAGATATGAGTAAGTTTCTTAAATAAATTTATAATAAAAAATTATTCATGATACCTTATAATGTAACATTTGTGATGAAATTCAACACTTTTAAAAAGTATTTTATCATCAAACTTTTGTTTCTATAAGAAAAAAGCCATAATCACAACATGTTTATGGATTAAATATTTATAATGAATTTATTTAATTATTCATGTAATTAAAATTATGGTCACTTGCAAAAAAATATAAGTTTATCATTTTCATTTGTTTTTTACTTAGATATTACCAAAGCGGTAAGGGTTCATCTCAAATTACCTTATTTTAGAAATATATTATGTTATACAATTATCTTCATTTATGTTGTATATCTACATCCCCTTTTACATGTTACACCACAAATATTATTATTTCAATTATTTGAAAATTTTCCATTTACGTTATTTTTTCACGGGGTTTATGATTAAAGGGTCCTAGTGTTTTAAGGATTTTATGTTCCAATATCATTATTTATCAGCATTGTTTATGATGAACTATTATGATGATTAAATATCATGATCTACCTATCATGATTAAAATTAATTTTAGTTATCAATTATTATTTCATTAGAATATTTTTTTTTTCATTCATTTTCCTATCTTTAATAACTGAATAGACCAAAAGACTATTTATAAGTAATATCTTAAGTATTTTTCTCTTTGATTGAAAATATATTATCTTTGGTGTCCATTTTTTTATAAATTAATTTCAAGAATGAGTTTAATACTCTTTAAATATATAGAAAAATATTTGTTACCCATGTTTTAAATTTTTTATTCATTTTTTAAAAGGAATATTCTTTTCAGTTTCAAAAAAGGATCTTTTTATATTAACTGAAAATGTTAATGGAGACCTTGTTTAAACTGATACAAAATAAATAGAATTTTCCTACATCATAACTACTAAGTGATTTGAAGCCTAATTTATATGTTCCTAATGATATTTTTACAGAAAAATTATTTTCAGAATGTTTGGTTAATTTTTTCTTTTGAAAATTTCATACTAAATGTGGAAAGAGTGTTTTGATAATGAAATTTTTCAATGATCTTTTAAAATAGTTTTCATCTATGATAACATCATTTGATGTTAATGATCATTTAGTAGGGTGATATTATCCAATGATATCATTCATATTATTTATCTAATTTTATTATTATTAAGGTGATGATATGTTTATGAAACTCACTTATTTTTATCGAATATAGTATATTGAATTGAAGAAATGTTTTTGAAACCTATTTTTCATTGAAAAGGTTATTATGTCATGATATGATGAATATTTTATGATCTTATTAAAAATATATATATGAAATTCATTATGTGATGGGTGGAACCAAATATATATTTCTCTCTACTACATTGAGTAAATTATTATATTTCATGGGATAATTGTGGGATGTAAGTCGAAAAACTTGATCCACTATGGAATAGTTCAATGTGCTTGATCTACTATGGGATACGGGCGGTGATGCATGATCAATTATGATATAAGAAGCTAGTCGGGATTTCTAATCCACTCTAATATGATGTTATCGATAGTTAACCTTGACATACAAAATGTATTATATACTTATGATGGTTATATACATTTATTACATGAATTTATGGATTGTGATTTATTTTTAATGATTACTCACTCCAATGATTTCTATATTTGGGAATTATAAAGGCTTTTGTTATAAATAATGTTTATGATATTTAAAATATTTTTTATGAAAATTTTAATTTATAGTCACAATATCATACCCTTATTCTTATATTTTTATTTTATATGGTCATCAATTTATATCTCATTTGTTTACCCTTACTGAGCATCTATGCTCAATGTTTCATATGATATCATTTACCTTTTTATAAAGAATAGTTTTATGTAGGGGATATCCATAAATAATAATAAATTGGATTATTATTATGGGATACGTTCATGGTATTTCACGAAATAATATGATTGTATATCTTGACTCTAAATACACTATAATGATCTGTAGTCTTGTATTTGTGAAATCTGTTGAATAATCATCTAAAATATGGAACATTTAGCTATCAAAGTAACTATATGGGTACCATTGTTTCATTAATATAATATATGATCTCTGGTATGAGTTACTTGGTTGGATATAGACATAATGAGGTTGGGAACTTAGTATTCAATATTAGATGATGAGTTAGTTTTGGTTGTTGTCCACTGACATATAGTTTTTATTATCTATATTTTTGAAGAGATGAAATAGTGAATATCCTATTGAGTATACCTTTTATGCTCACTCTATGTATATATAAACTAGTTTAGGACAGGAGGAGATTTTAGGATATTGCGATGGATATTACTAGCTCTTCATTGTTTAGGAGGTGTTTGGGATTTGTGGTCACTATCGATTTTACCTTTTTGGTACATATAGTTTCATTTTTTATTGTATTAGTTATTTATGACATTAAATTTATATACAAACATTTTATTTAACTATATATATGTAGAAGTTAATTGGTATACATGTCTTATCTCTCAATCCATATAATCTTTTAGAGTGTAATTACACCCATTTGTAAATTTATTATACCCTTGGTGTTTATCACCATCCAGTGGCCTATTGGAGGTGTGACTTCTTTGGTAACTATCTCCCTTCTCTAAATTTCATCCTAGGTGGGATAACATTAGGGGGAAGGGGCCATGACATACATCCTTTGAAATCACTAAAATTTTCAATTTTATTATTGTAATTGTTTTTGGTTTCACTCTTTTCCATGGTTTTTAATTTTTAAATGGACTCACTAAAGTAATCAAAGTAAAACATAATAAAGGAAATGAAATGAAAAAAAAACAAAGAAACATCTGATAGTTTCATCATATCCCCTACACTCCATTCTAGCTATATCCTAAATTAATTTTAGAGAATTCATGTTGTATTCAATAGATATTAAATAATATTAAATGAAAAATGAAAATGTCCTATGGATTTCACAAAAAATAGGTTATTTATTTTATGGAAAACCATAGAGGTATGTGATTCCCATTGTTATTTTTTCTTAAAAAATGTTTTCTATTGGAATATAGGTGTTATTTTTCACTTCGATTACATCATAGAAAACAATATGTAATTGAAATTTTCATTCAAATTAAAATGGAACATTTAAAATAATGGAAATATAAGGAGAAAAGGGAGGATAATTCTTAAGAACCCCCTCCCCAATGATGTGATGCAATTTATATTGTCAACTTTTAGATAACATTGGGATTATACCCAATCATTTATTAGATGTATATTTTGTGGTAAGAACAACTAAATTATATTCCTTCCTATGATTATCATCTTAAATTACTCTTAAAGGACACATTGAATGTAGTTTTTATGTCTACCCCCTCAGTGGTGTAATTTATCTCCTAAAATGGGGGTTGAAAGATGATTTATATGGTACATTTTGTGTCTTCCACAGCTGTTGTTTCATATTCACCAGGAGGATCATCCAATTATTCTAAATCACAATCAATAAAAGTAGAGTTAGTATATATTATAAATTTATTAGTGTTGAAAATATTGAGATATAATCTAAACTTTCCATTTGGTCTATAGTATCTTGAACATATATTTCTCTATGAGGGACCACTGGGATCTCCTTCTCTTTGATTCCTTGATCCATTTAATATGTATAACTAATATAGTTGAATGTATACTATTAATACTTATTAGTCCATAAGTGTTTTCATCTTTCATGAGATTAAGATAAAAATAGTAAAAATCATATTTATCTCCTTCCAAAGCATACTATGACTATGTTGAATATGTATCATTAAAACAATGGGGGTTATAATTTAATTAAAATTTGAAATAATTAAAAAAACAACGTTTTGATTTTGGTTATCCCTTCTAGTTTTATATTTGGAATCTTCTTTTTTCTTATGATATCCTAAGGAATTATCCTATATTTTTGGGGAAAGTGGGATCTCTCAGTGATTTTCCCTCTAGAATGTATTCTTTTTGATTTGGTTCATGATCCACTAGTAGTCCTATTTTATTATTCTATTTATAAAAATATAATAATATTTTTGATACATTTATCTTACTTCATCATAATGTTGATATGTGACATTACTCTCTGTTCGTTTGATAATACAAAGAATCCATTATTTCTTTTTTAATAATGAGTGTTGATCCATTAATTTTTAAAATTTAATTTAATTTTTTTAAAAGAGAAAAAATAAAAGTGAAACTATGAATTTACTCTTCGGAAATGTTTCAATGTTTCTCATGCAGTTTTCATGGGTCACAATTATGAATGTTTTTATTTTAAGGAAAACATGTAATGCAAAATTTTTATAACCATGTTTTTTCCCATGTTTCATGTAAGGGTCACTTATTTAGAATATTAATAAATTATTAATATTTATTTTGTTTTCATAAATTTGAAGGTACCTAGAAATATATTTTATCAGTTTTTGATTTATGAATTAGATAAAAAAAGAAAACAACTCTACATGTGTTAGTGAGTAATGTTGGTAGTCCTAGGGTTAATTCGAGTGGGTTAGACCATCATTTATAATTATTCTAAATCTTTTAAATCAATGCGTATGGTAAATATCAATTTTTCATGAACTCTTATCTATTTTACTTTTTCAAGGAATCATTAATCTTCTCAATAATATTTAATCATAAAAATAATTTCATATATTCTCCTTGATTAATGGGTAATAATACAACCCAATTGAGTGAATGGACTTACTCGCTCACTTTGGAGTAATCACATAACATTATATCATTCAATTCATGCAAATCTATTGATAATAAGTGTAATGTTAATGGATGGATACACTGAAGTGTAACAAGTAGTAGAGTGTGACAATGTTAATGGAATCTATAATTATGATTGCCTCCTCTACACACCATCATCACTATTAATCCAAAAGAAGATAGATTTTTTAATGAAATGAATCATATAAATTAGATCACCCAATTGTGATTCCCCAAGGAACACCAACTATGGATTCAATCTCTGTGATTAAGAAGCTTTGAATCACTAGGAATCATATAGGTGAGAAACATAATGAAAAGTGGGAGAAGAGAATTTAAAACATGATGAAGAGTCATTTAATGAAAAATGTATTTATTTTTTAAAAAAGAAAATAAATCCAACAAAAATAAAATATATTCCAAGGTACATATCACTTTTCCAGTGGGGGATATGAAATATTTATAGGAAATGGAAATTTTAATCATTCCCTTCAGATTCAGTTCACTGAGATACTTCATCACCTGGAAATATTCCACATGTTAGGGACTATATTGGAGACAAGTTTGATTAAAGAAATATTTCCTTAACTCAGGAAATTATACAATGATCATTCTAATACTCCATATTGAATTTTCCTAGCTGATGCGATACACTAAATATTCTATATTTAGATAACTTGATGTAATGTGGAATGAAAATAAAATTTTTGGATGATTTAGAACTGGTCATGAATTTTGGATTAAATTATGGTCCTGAAAATTGAGCATCAATGGAAAATATATTTGGGATTGTGTTGTAGTGTATTTGGGTTTAGTATTGTTACTGAAATTTGAAATAAACATTTTTAGGGTTATATTGACCATGGATGTTGGAATAAGTCATGCAAATTCAGTGGGTGATGGTGTCTTCAATAGTAATAATTTTCATTAAGTTAGATATCATGAATTTTTTATTAGGTGTTCTGTTTTTTGTATTTATTAGCAATGTAGCACCATCTTCGAGTGACACTATGCAGTAAGTCCTCCAGGGTGCACAGAGATCACTATATATATAATAACGGGTTGAAAACATTTTTCTTAATTTGGTAATTTCATAAATCATGTGTTATGTGCTCTCTTCATGACTAATAAATATTGTATAGGGATAGAATGTGGCCATACAAAACAAATAACTAAAAATTTAACATAAAAAAAAATAAAAAACTGAATAAAATATTATGTGAGATTAAAATTCAATATAGGTATATTCCTCAATTTTATTTAAATTATAGATAACTTAAATTTTTTATTAGTAGTAGCATGGAGTAGAGGAAGAATAGGGGAGAAGAGGATGATCTGGTGGTATTATGTTGGGGAAATAATGGATTGATTTTCTTCAGGAAATAGAATGTGATAGTGGTTGTAGAGTGGTATCACTGGGTGGTGGTAGCATAATGGTGTTATCTTTTATGGTATAAAAACAAATGATGATAATATAAAAACATTATAAAACCAAAAGAAACCATGCGATATGGTATCATACATGGAACTAGTAGTATAATCTTAACCTTGTCACAATAGCAGTGGACTGGTACTAGTATCAGAAGGAATAACAGTTTAATATTTTTTTAATTTATGGTAGTTGGGACAATAGTGAATGAAAAAACTCATTGAAAAAACTAATCAAACCATTTTTAAGTGATGAATATTTCATATTAATACCAATTATTTTTTTTAATCAATTATTTTTTAACAAAATTAAAATAAGATAATGAAAAACTAAAATAAAATTCATTGAATCATTAAAAAAAATAGTCATTATTCATTAATATTTCGAGATTGAAATCAATTTATGTAGTTTTATAAAATTTAATAAATGAATAAAAAAATTAAACGTGTGAAAATAAATCCATTTAAGAATTATCATTCATGATAAAACCAGACATTTATAATTTCTAATTTCAAAAAACATGTGAGGCTTCAAAATTTATTTTAAAAAAATTAAATAACAAGTAATTGAACTATTTTAAAATTTATGTCAAAATATCATAAAAATAACAAAAGCTAATTATTATTAGAGATTTCATTAATTTATTTGGGAAATATCAATGAATAAAAGTTTTTTTTTAAATTTTACACACATAAATAAGCCTCAAAAACTCGATCACATATCATTTCTACCTCCAGGTCTACCCATAGAGAATCCTCCACCTACTGCATAAAAAGATAATATAATTTCATCTAGAATAGTAACATTCCACCATCAACCACCCCTATATCTTAATGTTTCGATGAAAACTCTGCCATCTCCCTTTAAGCTCCTCCATACTCTCGAATAATATCATTTCATGACTTCCTATGCAATGCATCATCCATGAAATTCAGTTTTCTCAATACGCATGAGATCATGAATTCATAGTTCTAGAAAAAATCTATAAACCGCTATTGTTTTAGATTCTGGTAATATTGAGAGAATGTTTTTCTAAAACTCATATTATTGGTGAAATCCAAAACACGGTATTTTCTAACGTGGTGTCACCAAAACATCAATGAACACATAATTTTGGCCAATTTCATATCTTGATTGGTGTATTTATGATCATAATAGTTATCTTTCAGGAGACATCAAAGATCACTATATGATTCTATATCATTATTTAACCTATACCTAAATATTATACGTCATATAAAAACTCAAACATCACCCCATCTTTAAGAAACCAATGAACTGGGGAATTGTCCTAATACCACTTGAAGTTGTTGGAAGATGCTTGACATAAATAATTCATAATAAAAAACAATACCATCATTTTAAGTTTAGTAAATGAGGCCACAATAGAAGAAAAATTTTCTACAAACCTCTGATAATAATAAATAAAACCAAGAAAGTTGATAAAATCCACCATATTATTTGGTTCCCCCAAATAAATAATCATCTCAACCTTAAAAGGATCAACTATTACTCCTTCTAAAGGCACCACACATCGAACTAATTTCACCACCCACATCCAAAACATTATGTTGGAAATTTTCCTATAGAGTCTTTGGTGTTGTAAAGATTGTAAAATAATCCTTAGATTGTCATAATTATCCTTCTAAAATATAGAGTATTTAAAAATTTCAAGGACGAAAAAAACTAAAACTCATAGTTCCTATATATGCACAAAAAGTTTGTCATTATGATATCTTCCTCCCTTATCCTCAACTAGTGATACCAAGACTGTAGATCGATATTATAAAATCATTTAACTATTATCAACTAGTCAAATTTATTATAAATCTCTAGAATATTCTAACTATTCATGAACGTCTCTGAATTTAGTCATTGGTTCTCTAGACACATTCTTAGAACACCATCATCATTCATGGAGAACAATATTAGAGAGCCCTACGATGACACAACATGGAAAAATAAACCCTTCTATATTAGATCCTCAATTGGATCCTCAAGTCATGTAACTTAGACGGATCCAAAATATAATGATATTTTTAAATAATTGATACACGTCGTTTTAAAACGATCATAAACATGATGTCACATCAAGGGATTGGTGTAAAAAACCCCCAAAAAACATCTAGAAATTCCTCGAGGACTCTACGACCCTCCACAATCATTATAGACACTGAATTCAATAAAAATTATACTATAAAAGAAATACGAGGTTCCACACAACTACTTACCATCTGATAACCTTGTTCATTGATTAAAACAACACATAGTCCATCAACATTAGAGAGCATGACCCTCCTTTGAAATAAATCATTAAAAACTCAGAAAACGTTCAAAAAACCAATCCTGATCATGAAATCATTAGAAAATTACTATATCAATAAAAATACACACACTAGTGATTCTTACTCATTTTCAATCTTAATAATCGACACACCTAAATAACATAGTTATAGCCTTCCACAGCTGAAGTTGACACCAAGGGAATGGAATGAATCTACACTTCTAGTTCTAATTTTTTACTTTAATCTGGTATAGAAAACATGTATAAGTCTCTGGAATTATGAAAACGTGACATTATAATATAAGATAATCTAATCATACCACTAATTATCCATGGCCCTTGTGATACCAGAATCTCCTTTGTGTGAATGTATTTATGACCAACTCATCTACCCTGATAAAAGTGACTTCCACCATATTAAAACTATGTTTTAGACCCCAGAAGATGAAACAAATCCAGCGAATAACCTCTTTTTCCTCATCTCCTCTCGATGAAGCATAAGAATAATACCCGTATTATTGAGTATAATTTTGAACCAAACTACTACTACTATGAAGATCTCTATGGACTATAAAGAACTAATATTTGTAATGAACATGACCCCAACATATATATCACACTATCCAAGAGCCCCCAAAAAAGAGTAGGATCTACTAGATCTGGAGGGTTATAAAGGAAACTATTATTGTTGTTCACCCATTTGATAAATCCTGATTGGAAACGACATCTATGATCTAATAAACACAACTTTACTCCATTAAGAACTCCAATGTATCACCTCTCGTGAAAGTCATCCTTACATGTGCATATGATTGATCACCTCTATCATCCTTTTCACCTCCAAATACTATGATAATGTGAATCGAGTATACAAATAATAAAAGGATGAGAAGAGTGTGTTGTCATGATACATCACATATGACACCTCATTGGGAAAAGGACCAAGGTGAGAACACAAAGGGTCCTTAACCCTGAATGCAAGATCTCACACCATCATATTCCCCTTCTAAAGAGAATGTAACGCCTTCCTCTTTACTGTCTTCTTTATTTATGAAAATAATTCCTCCCAAAAATCCTTCTACAAATATACTAATGAAACAACTTCCTCCATTTTCTCACAAGGATGAAATGTACACAACTGATGCATTGCACCCTTCAACTAGTTGACTACTAGACGAACCCAATACTTCACCCAAGCCTAAACAAAAACAATTTTGATCTCTAGTTCCTAAAAAAATAATTATATCATCATATTTAAGATACAAAAAATCATGATTTTCTAGATCTTCCAACAAATGGATCATGAATTTTTATTCCACCACTCATCATCCCTAGCAGGGTAGACCATTTAGAGGTCAAATGAGTCATCCTACTGAACCTCTCCAGCATGAACCACATAGTAATGATGACCTGGAGCCATAACTGATGGAAAATACATGAATTTATTAATCCTAATAGGATGTAATATTAATATCATTTAATTTAATTCAAATTAAATTTCATAATTCACTTCATCAAATAATTATTGTAATCAAGAATGATGAATATGCCTCAACTAGGTCATTATACTACAAGAGGAAAATTACACTTGTTCATTAAATGAGATCAAATTCCTTTCATTAAATTAATGGTGGACATAAAATATTATGTCCGACCTTGTCCTTATTGTTTATATTACACAAAAAGCTCAGTTGATACTATTTCTCTTCCAACCCAGGAATTTATTAAAAGTACCTATAACCAAGCTTCACCATTTCTCTCAACTAAAACCTTTTTTACTACTCTGTCATGACCCCTCTATACAAACGAAACCCATCATCGGCCAAAAAAAGGAATAGATATAATACCATCAAGTCACGAACTAGTAGGCCTCGAGTTGGTTACTAGCACAAACGGTGTAATGAGAGTCACATGTTTGGGAGTCATTAGCCTTAATAAAATCATGTTGAATCTAGATATAGAATGGAAACCACCAAAAATATATATAACATAATGAAATTAAAAAACCACAATATTCTACTGTGAATGTAATTTCATATCTGAACAGATTAATGTTTCTAGGTATAATGCCAAAATAAAATTCTATAATAGAAATTCAATAATTGGTCTAACGTCCAAGCTAGTATTTTCTAGACACGTTCATGAAGCCCTCCTAAAAAAAATGGGAAATGGTTTATATATATAGTTTGATCATAATATGTATACTTAGTATCATCATACTTGAGGACTCCCAAGAAAATTTGGAAGGATCATGTTAATACCCTAGTGAAAAAATAGTATAATTATTTAGAAAAGAAGAGTTCAACTAGTTATTGACTTCACCAAGGATCACTCACAAAATAACACATCCATGTATAAAAATATGTAAGGAATAATATCGAGAAAAAAGTACACCACAACACATCCCCTACCATTTTATTCTATCATCCCCAACGATGTATGTCATAGGACTCCCATTACTTTTGTAACCATTAACCTTAAAAAACTGTAAGAGTCATAATAAAATGAGAGCCTTATCTCTCTACCTATTTCAATCAATTCATCAAAAAATTATTGTAATCATACCACATACCAAATCTATCACATACTCATAAACCCATAAAAACTACCATAAACCAAAATAGTAGTGTATCATGAATATACAGTACATAAATCACATTCCCTCCTCATAATATGCACAACACCCCCACCAAGAAGCACCACATCTACTTTTCAATCATTTATGTATGTTCACTATATTGAAAATCTATCAAAAATTATTTTTAATAGCCTCTCATGTGAGAGAGGGTGGATAAGAGTGGGTATAGCGACCCATCCTTTTAATACACAGATATCACATATTAATAGATGAATTTCTGTTACATAATCTATTGAACCAAACCATAATCATATATATATAGTGACTTTATAAACATGGATACATAAAAAACATTTTATTTATTAATATAATATTTATTAGACATATCATATTTAATATGCTTCTTCATAACCCTTGGAAAATGAAACATAAGAAAGGGGATCTCCTAATATCATTAATTGTAAACAAGGGATACATCAACATAACATGAGCATCAGGGTCTGAAAAAAATGACATAAATTTTGAAAAACCACACCCTACATATAATAGTTCATACAATTTAATCATTAAATAATTATTAGAAGCTCTGAAGACATGAATCCAAAAATAATCCAAGAAAATTTGCCTTGATATACAAACATTGCCATAATACATTTATTTATGGCATACACATAAGTATTCATAATAATTTATTTAGTTGTAAATGATAATTTCCAAGCCTATTATAGTGGAAATGGTTCACTCCACAAACCATATTATTAGATAATTTTCACTCCCAAGACTATCATAGTGGATATAGTCCATTACAAATATAAGTTTACTCTTCATTCCGGTTTTAATTGTCTCATGAGATAACTATTATTACTCAATGCATTAGGGGGTTATATAATTTATTCCCCCCTAATCACATAATAAAAATCATATATAAGTTTTCCACATGATCATAAATCATTCATCGTGACAGAACTCATGAATAGAAAGAGGATTTATAAACATTTCATCAAGACAACCCCCATGGGAATGAAACATATACCATAATAATTTCACCAATTTATCTTAGAATAACTCATGATGAAGGAACGAGTTTACTAAAAATATGTCAATAATAATAATAAACAGCATTGAGAAATAATAAGGATGTCATAAATGGATTATATCCTAAAAAGTGAATAGTAATCATAAAATAACATTGTTTTTGATAGAAAATGGTTTTAAAAGACCACCTGGGTCATTTCTTGAGGAAAATATCATTTCCAAATGAAAATAAAAAATTTTACATGTAAAAATTACAAGGATATTAAAGAAAAAAATTTATTTTAAAATAAACATTAAAATTTCTAAAGGAATCCTCAAATTGTTCTTTTTTCATGACGTTAGATTTTTTTTCATGTCTTGTTTGTTAGAAAAAATATTCCATTCACATTTTTTAAAAATATTCTAGAGTTCCTTGTCCATAAAATTAAATATAGATTCATCTTAGTCCATTGTATAAAAATTAAAAAATGTGTCAAAATAAATTTAAACAATCATCAAGAAATTTTAAAATAATTAATGAAAATATTTTCATAAAAAATTTATATATAAGAAAAATAATTTTCTATATAAGATAAATAAAATTTATTTTCCATAATTTTTTATAGAATCTAAATTACATAAAGAGAGGTAAATAAATGGAAAATTTTAATTTCAATAATTACAAATATGAGGAAAAGATTTATGATATTTCTGAGAGTTATACCATGAAATTTTATCATTAGAAAAATAATAAAAAACAATCCTCACATATAATTAAATTGTAACATACAACCCTTACCCCGCTGTTAATTTTTGTATCATAATCAAAATAAAGGAAATATTCTCACATGATTTTTTCAATAACAATAATATTAATAAAAATAATCATAAATTACATTAATGTTTTTTATTTATATCATATAAATGAACTAAGTGTTGAATATGGCATCTGTCTCACACAAATAATAATGAGAAGAATTTTCTTTACAATAGATCAAATTTCTTTACTATGTGTTAGAACCACATATATAATAAAAATATCTATATAAGAAATATATTACATAACCATAATAATATATAAAATTCTTTATATGATTTACTAATAACCTTTTATCACCCCTTTATGAATAATTCCTTATAAAAATCATTATTCTAGGTAATAATTGCTTTGTTTTTCACGTCCACTTTGGTTTTTTAGTTTCAATAATTCTAATTTGACCGTGGTTACTTCATATAAATAATTAAATTTATAGTACAAATATTATATATATTCATTATATATGTATTTAGATTTTTACATTCAGTTATTGATTGAAAATAATTTACACCGTTCATTGAGATGGTAGGTCATATGTAAGCATGGGAGCTATTTTCATTTTCTCGATGAGTGGAATACAATAATTATATATAATAATTTAATTTTATATAATAATTTCTATATAACTTATATCTTATAAATTCATTAAATCTATCCATGAAAACATCTATATTAAAAAAATGAAAAACATATCACATCGCATCATGGAGGATATAGTCAACACGTATGCACGAGGGACATTATCATTTTTTAACAGATTGTAAGGTTAGAATATAGATGTGATATTATAATTAAATATGCATAATTATTTCATAAAAATAATATATATATATATATACTTTAAATACATAAATATATATCTTTTTAGGTAGTTTTGGAAAACTAATTACATCAGTTTGTGAGGCAACAGTTCACCATACACGCGATCAATGGTTCCGTATCCTATTTGATCGGAGAGGATATAGATATAGGTTATTAAATTAAAATAATATTATATCATTATATGAGATATAATTATGATATTACAACTAATTTTTTTAATAATATTTTAATGATGTCAGAGAATGAATAAAATGAAAATTCATAGTTAATAATTATACCTCTTCTTCTGAGAAAATCTTTAGGTTTATACATAAAGACTTCATAGAATGATTTTACGATCCGACCAGGGACTATAGGTAGTGGCTAGAGATGTATGTATTTGATTTTGGATTGTATTATCAAAACTAAAATTCTCTTTAAGTGTGGTGTGGATTGGAGAAGAAGTGTCCTTTAATAAGTGGGGGAGGGAACCCACTTGGAAAATTCCTAAAACAATACAAAATGATAAAGTATTTCTCAAAACAAATGTTTCCAATTTTCCATATATTCACATTTGTGATAATATATGATTTAAATATGTTTATAAAATTAGATTTATAAATTTTAAGTTTACAATGTTACCTTTTCCTTTTTGTTTAATCAGAGGTAAATCTATTTTAACTTTAACCACAAGAATTAATTTTTATTGTTTTAATTATTTATTATGAAAATTTTAACTTGAAATTAATATTTAATATTAATTATGATAATTAAAAATATTTAATATATATTACTAAATTATATTTAGAATTAAAAAATAATTTAATTTAAAACTAATCTTGAAAGTGTGATCAAACAAAGGTTTTACAATGAAATGATTTTCTAAAGTATAAAAATACTTAATATCAAAATTCAATATAAACATTATTATTGGGAGATAAATTAGATTAATATTAATATATTAAAATAATTTAATTTTATAACAATTTTAAAATAATGGAAATTTTTAAATCTTTTAAATATAATTTTTGTTATCAATAAAAATTATCATTTTTAAATATTCATCAAAAAATTTATTTCATAAAATTATAAACAAATTACTATAAGATAAATTTGAGTTTTTATTACATAGATTTATTTATTTTATTAAAATACATTTACTAATAGTGTAAAAAAAATTAAAATAACTTTCAAAATTTAATGAAACTAATTTTTCAAAAAATTATGTTTTTAGTTATAAAACTAGATCAATTCATATATCATACCTAGTAAACATATTACATGAATGATAAAAATAATTTATTTAACATATAATAGTTTCATTTCATTATAATAAGTCACTAATAGTGACTTGTTTAATTTATGAAGATAAAAATCATTACCTCCATAATATATATTTTTTAAAAAAATATTTTATTCTCTTTCAATTTTTTTCCAATCAATTAATAAGAAATAAATTTATTTTATACATATTTAAAACACATAATTTTTATAATTTAGTTAGTCATATTCATACATTTCCATTTATTTTTTTTATATAACCATCATGTTAAATAATATTATTTTATAGGTATATCATCGTACATTTAAACACGTCGTTGCGTGTAATGAAAACTGTCGAGTAAATTTAATTTATTTGAAATATATATTTTATCAAATATCAGGATGTTACATTATACCTCCCCTGAAAAATAATTTCACTACTAAAATTTTAGTATTCTGATGAAAACGACTATGGATACTTCTTTCTCATCATATACCTAGGTTCTTATGTTGCTTCCAAAAATTAGCGGTTTCACCACAAGACATTGAATATGTGTGTGGTATTGTTTCTTAGAAATTTATCCCTATAATATATATTCTCTATCATTTTTTTCATATTACTATATATCATTATCTAGTGGTGTGGCCTATAATTTCAGTACATGTTAATGGTCTATGTACTTTCTCAGGAGAGATACGTGGAACACATCATTAATATGATAGAGTTTCTCTGGGATCACCAAGAGATGAAACACCTTACTTACTCAATAAATAATCTCTAATTGGAATATATATGTAGGATAATATATCATATCCTTCTAAATCTCACAAATTATTTAATTGAGAAGTTCATATAAAAAAGTTCTTACAAATTTCAAACTCTATATCCCATCAATGATTATCAGAATAACATTACTATAAACTTTATACTGCCCTTATGTGTTTCATAATGCCTCTTAACTTATATATAATTTAATTAACTATATCATGTCCCAATATATATTTTTCTAAAATTTCATCCTATCACATGGGAGATCTATACTTATTTTCATAGAGGGCTTAAAATAGTTCCATCTAAATTCTCTAGGGACAGAAATTGTTGTTAGAAAAAACAACTAGAGGAAGGTATTGATCCCAATAACCATTAAAATACATAAAATATGATATCAATATTTACTCTAGAGTTTTAATGGTTCTATATGACTGTAAATATTTATGAAAATAATATACTACGTCTAAGATAAATTCTATTTCAAGATCATGCTGAAGACTTCTCCAGAACATCGATATAAACCTCAAATAATGATCATATTAAATAGAATGTGGTACTCAATGAATCCTCAAAACTTCATTAAGGTATATTATATAATTATTATCAGGATAAAACTTATCTATAATGGAAATTTAGTGTAATGTCTACATAATTTGATAGACTGAACCCCATATTTCATTATAAGCATAATATGTTTTTTGTAGTCTGATGAAAAAATACATGGTGATGTTCTCCCATTTCCATTCCAATAGGGTTATTGTTTGTAACACCCCCTTATACTTTTTCCTCTCAACCTTCACTTTATGAAATACCATGTAATGGGATACATACACTACAACATCTCTCTTTTTTCAATCCCACCAAAAAGACTCTATTATATATTTATACATTGTCATAATTCCATGATAAATATAGAATGAGAAACTATGTAAAATATCCAATTAATCCTTGTAAAATATTGTATATAGGAACACAGACATGATTCGTGAACATTATCATTCCATCACAAACAAGGTCAATCTTTGGAATATTTTTTCATTCTTCTGCAATTCCACATTTCTTTTTCTAGGGATCCTTAATCCTCACATGGATTGATAGATGACACTCATTTGAGTATGATAAAATTTTCCCAATACTGAAATAATTTTATATCCATTCATTTAAAATTTATAAATATGGAATTTTTTTTTATTGTTATCATAGACATACTAGAGTGATCCTTTCAACTCAAAACATCGACAACCTTGTTCACTTTCCCATGTCGGTAATGCATTGAGTATTTAAAATCTTTAATTAGAACCAATCATATTGTATAGAGTATATACATCTATTTTTTATTAAATATATACTATAAAATTTTATTCTTATTATATATATCAAATATTTCCTCTGTAAAATATTTCCTCTATTTTATTAATATAAAAATACCACAACCAACTCAAAATCATGAGTTGTGTAATTTTTATCATTAATCATTAATTTTATTGATGAATAATCAATAAACAACAAATTATTCACCACAATTAATCCCATTACTTTATTTTATGAATCACTATATATTTAATACTCGTCTCCACTATAGGGTAACGTAAGACCATGAGAAATGGAAACCTTTCTCTACAATTCCTTGAAATTTTATTCACAGTTATTTACACAAAATAAATAAGATTATTTCATTTATAACATGGTGATTGGATTATAATGTCGTGAAATATTCTCCATAAAGCATCAATAGTATCATGAAAATCCAAAAAAAACTATAGATCTCAGTCATAGTGGTCGCTCATGGCCAATATTCTATAAATTCAGTATTTTATGGATCCATTAATATACCTTATCATAAGATAATTTAACCAAAAATGAAACATTTTATGGCCAAAATTCACACTTGGAAAATATTTCATAAAATATATCATTTTTAGGTTCATCACCACAATTCTGAAGTGAACATAATTATCTTCCATTATCTTTGAATATATAAGAATATAATCTCTAAAGACTACCATAAAATGATAAAGGAAATATCTGAACACTATATTCATTAATTCCATAAAGATAGTTGGTAAATTAGTGACACCAAATAACATCAAAATATATTCATAGAGTCTATAAATTTTTTGTAATGATGTCTAGGGTATATCCTCCTTCTTATCCCTCAAAGAATTCTGTATAGGATGATGGTCAATCATGGAAATGTATTAATGCATGAATAGTTGATCAAAAAAATACATCAATATGAGTTAAGAATACTTGTTCATGGTTGTGATATTATTCGGTTTCTAATAATAAATATAGAATAACCTCGGTCCATTTTTATTATTATGAAAAGAACAATTTCTCCCCAAGGTGACAAAGTTTGATGAATACATCTCTTTTCAATATTCCCAAGGAGTTGATTCTTCAATTCATGCATCTTAATTAGATATATTTTATATATATTCTTTGAAAAAATCACAGAGATATGTATCTGTTATATTGAAAACTTCAAATTATTTTTTTAATATGAGGAATATCTTATAGAAAAAATAAATAAACTTCTCAACAATAGGCATATATTTGATTTCTAGTTTCTCCCCAACCATATGGGATAAACACCTGTTTTTAATAAGAATTAATACTCATAAAATATATTCAATTACCATTTTAAGTTCATATTTATCACCAAACTAATAGATGATCATAGGTTGGTTTGGAATATAAAACATGACTTCCCATCCATGGATATTGATAGGGGATTTTATTAAAGAAATCCAATCTATTCATAAGATAATATTATACTCCACCAAAGAAGGAATAAAATGATTTTTAAGAATCAAATTCCCATAAATATTAAAATTACACGAATCATAGACTTGATAAGTGATCATTATACTAATATGGTCTCTCACATATAATTCAAAATATAATCATGTATTATAAGTAGTAACATTCCATGAGGATTTTCATGATAAAAGGTAATTCATATAACAAATATCATATAAGGTAAAATAATATTTGTGAATAAATATTACCACCAAAACAATATATTCTTCATTTTATACCTTAATATGGACAAAAAAATTCTACGACAATCAATAACCATTAATCGGAGTGATTAATTATGAAAAAGCATTTGTAATATACCTAAATCGTGACACATTATTTCCAAAATATTAAAACATATGTTTATCCTAGGACATCCATGATCATTAACAAAGAATTAGGATGCCATCCAATATTTATACATATCCATATGTTTCTTAATAATTTTTTCTCATCCTAGTTTCCTAATGCTAACTAAAACGTAATATTATACCAACTACAGAGATCCATAACTTTCCCATGAAGATACAACATCTTAATAAATGAATATTCATTACATAATAGAATGATTCCTTCTAGATTCATATAATTCATGTTCCTTTGTAAACAAAAATACATAAAAAACTACTTCTTCATAACTATCACCCTTATTAGTAATTTCATACTTAATACCCATCTTCCCAATCTAGGTAAATGGAAACATTAGAAATGGGGAGATCAGATTCTCACTAATGGTAAACATGGGAGATATCAACATAACATTAGATTAATATTATGAGAACATGGGAATAACATTTGATAAACCATAAACTGCATATTATATATCATAATCTAGAATAATCTAAAAAATATTGAAATTTCATAACACATGAATCATAAAGAAATCCAAGAATATTTTGCATGATAAAATAAAATTAACATTAGAAATATATTTGGGGCATACTCATAAGCATATAAAATAAATTCTTTAGTATTCAAGGATCATTTCCAATTTTATCATAGTGTAAATGATTCAATCCAAAAACTAGCATAACATTCAACGTTTACTCTGAAGACTATCAAAGTGGAAAATGTCCCTTACTAAATTAGGTTAACTACCAATTCATGTACTATTTATCTCATGCAATATCCATTTTTACCCAATAAATTATTGGGATATATAATTGTAGTCCCACCCATGACATAATGAAAATTTTACATTTATGTATATAAAGATAATACATCCATCATCATATAATAAAATCTGATAATAAATTAGTTTCATTAACATTTCTTAAGGAAATGACCCATGGATAATTCGTGGGGTTCATAATCATTTCATAAATTCATTATAGAGTAACCCCTGGAAAAAGAATGGGTTTTTATAAAAAATAACTATAATAAAAAACCATATAGAGAAAGAATAAGTATTGTATAATTGGATGATATCCCCAATAAGGATTAGGAAACATGAAAGGATTTGGTCTTATATTGAAAATTATTTTAATGACTACATAAAAACATTAATTAAGGAAAATTTACATTACACTTTAAATTATGTATCTGAAATATAAATAATTACCTAATACTAATGAAAAAGTATCCTTTTAAACAACCTTAGATATTTTAAATTTATTCATAAAATAATTAACTCTAAAAAATAAGAAGAAACTATTTTCATGCAGTATATGTTAAAATATATATTATTCTCTCAATTTTGGTAAAAAGTCAAAAGTAGCTCGTTTAAAAAATGAAAATAATATTCACATTATTTTTTTTAATAAAAATTAAAAATTTTGGTTGAAATTAATTTAAAAAATAATATAGAAACATTAAAATCATTCTTGAAGACATTTTTATAAAACATGGATATTGAAGATATATGATTTTTAATTGAAGAGATAAATGAATATAGGTTTACTTAATAAATGTTATTTTGGAAACTTGATTATAAAAACAAGAGGACAATGAAATGATAAAAAATTAATTTATATAAATATCCATTGGATAATAATTTTCGTGATATTATAGTTTGGTATATTATAAAATTTCATCATGAGATGCATAATCATAAACAATCTTGACAAACATTAAGATTATAACATAAAAGCCTTACCAATTTAGTAATTTTTTAATCATTAGACTGAAGAAGATTGTATTTTGATATTTGTATCCTAATTATTTTCATTTTAAACATCCTAAAATACATTCTTGTTTACTATATACACCAATAAATGAAACATGTTTTGAATATGGCATGTCTCTTACAAAAATAATGGTGAGAAGGAAATACCTTACCTTAGGTCCGACTTCAGTTATACATGTTTGAACCTAATTTATAACAAATATATATTAATTATAAATATATTCAAGAACCCTAAAAATATATATCTTATAATATATTATTTAATTATAACTTTTTTCACCTATTTATTAACAACTTGTTATTAAAATCATTGTTTTGGGTAATAACTTCTTCGTTTTCCGTATATGTTTGGGTTTAGTAGTTTGAGTTCATGGAAATTGATCTTGGTTAAATCATATAATTAATTTTAATCATGATATAAATATCACATATAATAATTATATATGTATTTAGATTCATCAATAAAATTAGATTTAGAAAAATGAATTACACAGTTCACGGAGACGGTGAGACATATGTACACAAGAAAGATGTTAACATTATTTTATGGGTGCAAGGATAAAAATTTATAAAATAAATAACATTTATAAAATAATTAATATATCATAGATATAAAATATTTTTATTAAATATATCTTTTATACCATCTATAAAAAGATTGAATGAAAAATGTATCACATCATTTCACAAGGGTTCCAGTCTACACATATGCATAAGCGACGTTATTGTTTTTCAAAAAATTGTATGTTATTTAGTTAGATGTTATAATATAATTAAAAAATATTAATAATTCTTTAAATATATTATATATACTTTTAATCCATTATTATATCAATCTTTTCGATTCTGATATGGGAAAAAAATAACATCGGCTCATAAGACGACAGTTCACCAAACACGTGATCAACAATTTCGTTTCTCATATTATTGTAGAGGAGATTAATGGAAATTATTAAATTAAAATAATAACATATAAATATGTGGGACATAATAATTTTTTTATATAAATACTTTAAGTTGGTATAATAATAAATAAATAAAATTCATGGTTAAGAACTATACCACTTCTTCAGAAGACCTCTTTATATTTATACCAAAAGCATTCCTATGCTGGATTTATTCTTCGAAAGGGGACTATAGATATTTATGAGGAATTGAAATAAGTTATTTAGGAAATTATTAGATGAAAAAATTATCATGATGTGTGTAGATGAGAGTAGTAGAGGTTTCCTTTTCTATGTGTGGGAGGGGACAAATATTGAAATTTATTAAAAAATAAAAAAATTATAAATTCATTATCACAAAAAATGATTTCAAATGGACATATATTATAAGATTTCATAAAATATGATATAAATATTTCCATAAAATAGGATTTATGAATATTAAATTGGAAAAATTACCCTTATCTTTTGGTTTAACCCATGATAAACTCATTTTATCCTTAACTTCATTAATTAAATTTCACTGTTTTTAATATTAATTAAGAAAAAAAATTATGCCGATATTATTATTTTATAAAAATATTATAGTTAAAAATTATAAATATATTTTACCTATTTATATTAATATAAGGGGAAGAATTTAATTTAAAATAAAATCATCATGCATGATGAAAATGCAGTTTTCTGAAGAAAATGTTTTCTTAAATAGAAAATATTAAATCAAGATTAACCAAAAAAAATAATTCCAATGGACTATATTGGATTAATAAAAATATATTTTAAGTAATATTACTTTTAAAAAACTAAAACCAAATGTAAATTTATAAATTATTTAATTAAAAGGCAGTTTTTAAAAAAATTAGTATTTATCACTATTCATTAACAAATGAAACTTTTAATAAAATTCATAAAATTCAATCTAAGTTAATTTTGGAATTTTTATACTAGAAAATAATTTCATATTTTAAATAAATTTTTATTTTATTTTAATAAATTGATTGTAAAATAATTTCTCATAATGTGATGAGATCACTTTTTAGAAACGTTTTCAACCAAAATGTTGATTTGTTCTTATACCATGCCTAGAAAAAATATAAGATGATTGATGTAACATTTTATTTAATATATAATATATAAATTAAAATAAAATAATTCTATAATATTTAATAATTTAATTTTTTATGATGAAAGCACATAGTTTTTATAAAATGGTTTTTCATAAAATCAGTTCTTTTACTATCAAATGATTTTTTTCCATTTATAAAAAATTTCTAAACCATGAAATTTATTTTATACAAGTGTAAAACATATAATTTTTATAAATTGGTTTATAGTATTCTTATCCATTAATTTAATGTCTTGGTTATAAGATTCACATTAAATAATAATATTTTATTAGTATATCGTTGTTCGTTTAAACTCGGTGCTCTGTGTAACACGAGATACCAAAAATAAAAATGAAAAAATATATTTCATAAAAAATTAGGGTTTTATAGGGGTATCCACCTATCCTACCTCACTAACATGGATATTTGTGGAGAATACATAGAACCCAAAACCATTGGGAATTAGTGTAAACACATGACTCAGGTGGAGTGTGAATAGAAATCACATGAAAAATACAATGTATATTAATTTCACATAAGCCCAATCTATGGGTTTACACAAAACAACCAACCTACTACCACAAACTCCACATCACCAATTTATCACCTCAATATTATATCAATACTACCAACCACTCATTATGTCATGTATACCAAGAACATATCTATGCATTAGAGTCATTATTCCCGTTTAACCACATCAACAACTAACCATTTACATATTAATTTTTCATATTTCTTCATTGAATGTGAATTCATTCACTGGAAAAATAAAATGTTTATTCACATGTATTACTGAACATTTATTACTATCCCAAATCCATTTAAACCAACCGATGTTCATTTACCAGAGTATACTGTTTCTGGAATTCCCTAACTACCAGGATATTATGAAGCCAAAAAACTATGTAATCAACTTACCAAACATGATTGTTATGGTTTTATATCAAAAATTATCAAAAAACACCTAGAAATCCTCATCATCAAGAAAAAACACCCATTATTACATCCATTATGCATACTATAACATACATTAACATTACAAAAAAAGGTAAACACTAAAATATTTTATTAAAAAAACAATTTCAATTTCCATCATAAACACTTTACCATTTTTATGTGAGTTGATTTACCAAAATTATATTTTATAAAACAAAAAAAAATTCAAAGTAGAAATATATTTTCATATACAACTATATCTGACATGTAACCATTGAAAATCAATATATTGAAATCATGTAATGAACATGTAATATCTCAAGTTCCCCTTTAAATTTTCTTATGTATGATTAAATATAATAATTAGGATAACACTTTAGATCCCTCGAAAATGTAATAATTTCAAAATAATATCACATATATACAAAATTAAAGAGTGAACAAGAATCCCCTACCTCATTAAGATCTAAAAAGAGAACCATGCTCGCAATGAAATAATTAAGGGACCAAACATCACAAAGCATAAAGGGATTATAACTGGAATCTATCCACATAATTCCATCATTAAACCATTTTCTAAACTCTATCCATAATATAGGTATTCACCATAAATACCATTGGTTCAATAGGGAATAATATGAGATTAAAAAGGAGAGATGTATGTACCTTGAGTTAATGTCACTTGATCCTCCATAATCCAATTGGTTGGACTCTATAAAAGTGATGATCAAAAGGAACAAAAGGGATCTGGATTCAACGAAATATTGTATAATAATAAGGGAGATAGAATCATCAAATGTTGAGACATTAATTTAAATAGTAGTATTGAATTTACTTTCCATGATGTGGAGAAATCCTTCTACATTGTAGTCATTCTTGTTCAAGTGGGATTTGAATCTCTTATGCCCATTTTATCCCTTTATATAAGTTTTTTAAAACATTGTCTATCAAATTTGATTATGACATGTTAAGGTACAAAGAGTGTTGTATCCTCCAATTCCCACTACAACCATCTAATACATTTTAGAATAAAAGGATTGGTTGTTTTCCCCTCACCACATCTATGACTATGGTGTGGTGAAAACCATCTCCCATTTTTACAGATGCTGACCCCCAAAAAAACTTGCCTAGGTCCTCACCATTTATTTGAAATTTCTTATTACCAATTTTACATTAAGATAATACAAAATATAAAATCCCAATAATATGCCCGATTGGGCTACATCACTCATTGTGGTACACCACAACACCACATAACCAACCCCACAATTAACCTCCAAACACCCAAGCATAAAATAGTAAGGACCATTCCAACCACCATAGTGTGGTGACCTAATGAATGGAAAAGACTATCCCATTGTATCCATAACACATCTAAACTAACACTCAATACCACCAAACCTGGGAAAAATTAATGGGATGGTTTTTAGAAATCTACTCCCTCTCATATAGTGGATACAATAGTATCCACTAAAATAAAATCGAGTACCCATTAAGACGTCAATGGGTATGTAGTTATTCTAAGAATCCTACTACCTCTCATCATCATTATAAATTCCATATATTATTATCCTATTCCTCATAATAATATGCTAATAAAAATTTGAAAATAAATAATCTAATAATTGAATGAAAGTCGACCATGCTAATGGATTACAATAAAAAATTCTAACTATGAAGCTTTTCATCGTTGAGAACATTCAATGATGATACAGATGAAATAATTTATCTCACATTGCATTATCCATTGACTCACATTACCGAATTTCATCATATAGATTCTCATGTTTATATCACACTTGATCAAATTAAAAAACCTTCCCTCGTTTCACATCTTCTATTTGATTGACTATATGTATATATTTCTCTATATAGGAACCATCTATTCCTTATATGATATCACCAAATACATAATTTGTTCCAAAAATTATATATAATATTTCAAAATTATTATTGAATAAAATGAATTTCATCCCCTAATTTATCAATATTTATTAATATAATAATAATGAAATTTAGATAATACATGATCACCGACCAATATTTATAAGGGATATTTAATGTTATCCAAATGGTTCATCTATATGTTTTGAGATAAGATAAACCATTTTTAAATCAAATATATCTTCTTAAATTTATCATTAATGATTCTAGGAATAATAAAATATGAATCAATGATCACCATCATAAATTATTAAGATTGAATTGACCTTATTTAGAGAGCCTGAAAAGGATCCATTTTAATAGATGACATGTATCTATGATTCTAAGCAAACTCTATTAAAAATAATTAATATAATAAAGAGACCCTTAAGAAAATAATGTTACCATGAAGTAGGTATTTAAAAATAAAAATATTTTTATAAAATTGAAAATTGATTTGTGGCTGATAAGTTATACTCATTTCAGCATGACTAAAAAGATATAATTACAACCCTATTCAAAACAAATACGTGAACCAAAGGTAATAAAAAATGCCTATTTTTTCCCTATAAATCATTATAACCGCCAAAAAATAAAAACATTCACATTTCATCTAAAGTAGTGGATTATTTTATGGGAAAAAATGATTTTTCTTAGTAAGAATATTCATTTTGTCCCATATTGTATCCCAAAACCAGAATGATCTATGGAATCTTGTCAAAAAGTCAGTTCGGATCTAATCTATTTTTCATACTAGTACATGAAATGTTTGTTACAATCCAATAGATCTTTTAAATTAATTTTTCATCAATTAGAATGTAAACTATATAAAAAAATTAAATTACCTCCAATTTCATGCTAGGTTACTTTATTATTCTCTAAAATACATGGTACATTTGTTTTTCGCTAGGATAAAAAACACACAATGATATAATATATTCTCTGTCAACTTCCACCCTCATACTTTTATGAACCATGATCATTATATGATCCTATTGTAATGTTTTTAATTATTAATACTGACTATATATGATCACCCCACTATCAATTGTTTCTCAAATAATGATATAATCATGATTAGATATCAGGTAGTTCATTTCTTCCTCTAGCATGGATGAAGGAAGATCAATATTGAATAAATTATTCCTATATCAATCAATTTTGATATCCATATGAATCTCATATGAAAAATTACTCATTCTCTACCCTTTTTTCAATTCAAACACTTTTTTGGAAGTTATTTTATATTATGATCATTGGAAATAATTTTCACCATCCCTAGCATATAAAATTGGTCAATTTGAATAATTAATGTAATTAAACACACTAACACTACATTATATTTTAAATATCACTGTGAAATGATATACTTGAGTATTTTGTGGCTAGGTAATACCAAGAATTAATCACTAAAGGGTTAGGGCATCTTTCACTATATATCCTATGTAATATCATCCAATTATATATCATCATATAGAGAATTGTTCTTCAGATTATAAGGTAACTGAGAACTGTAATTTACCTCCCTATGGTCTTGTATGACCACACACAAAATGGATGATCAATATGAATCAAAATAAACCACAAACACATTACCTGGTTGAGTAAATTTCATAACAATAGAAATGTTCAATGATTTCATTATCACATAGAATTATCCTTTACACTAATCAGATTATATAAACTTGAATCCATTCAATATCTATGTTATCATCAGAGTATATCAGAAAGGTTAGAGATAATGTTTTGTCAATATATTTTAATCCTTAGATATATTCTTATCTTAATGATATATAATGGATTCTTATTGGAAAATATTTTTTTCACGTTTTTACAATCTATAGAAATCCAAGATTCAGAGAATACATAGAAAAGAAATTTTAATTCCTTCATCTAGAAGGAATATTTTGAATGTTAATTATAAATTTAATCATCATTATGTCTACCAAAATAATCCAAGGATATATAGTAAACTAGAATTTAATATACAAGGGAATCATTAATGGTGTAAAGTAATAGTTGAAATATCATATTCATTATATCTATAAACATTTGAGGATCATTGATCAATCCATATGGAATCACTATGTTCTTGAAGAAATGCCCCAAGATTTTAAAAGAGGAACATCATATTCGATATTGTACATGTACAATAACCCCATTATTAAAAGGGAATGTAAAACCCTGATACATTACAATATATTTATTTTGAAATAAATTCAATCTCCTTGATATCATTGAATGCACACAACACCAAGATTGAATGAATTATTATACTCAATTAAAAAATTATTATTCAAATACCACCACTATAACCTAGAAGATAAGTTATGGAATATAAATATAAAAACAAAAATTATTAAAATTAAATATCTTTGAAATGTATAAAAAAAATTCAATGACTATATATTGATGGAAAATAAAATAGGAATCAATTAAAGTTAAATAATGTTTTCTAAATAAGTATATTTTTCCAAAAGGAAATTTAGTCATAATTTCTTCAAACTTTTTAAAAATAATTTTTACAAATTTTTGAATATTTATTTGAAAAAGACATAATTTTTTAAATATACATGTAACAATTATTTTTAGGTTATTTTTTTATAATTTTCGGATAAATTTTTTTTTGATACATAGTGAAAAATACGTTATTTTAACGGAAAACAAAATTTTTGTTAAAATAATTTATAATGTTGAATTTTATTAAAATTGTTTTTAAGGTGTATTTAATTCAATTATTAATCAATTAGTCCAATTTAGGTCATTTAACTCATTTTCATATTGTATTTTGATATTACAACGTTGTAATCTTTTGAACATTTTCACTTTGAAAAAGAGCTTTCTCAACCACTACCTGTATAAAGGTGAATCATTTTCCCACAAATCCCAGTACATCCTCTTTAGACCATGACCACTAGTACATCATATAAAGGTAAATATAAATCCTTTTCATCCATAGATAAACCACCCATCTTGAAACCTGAAATCATCTCATATACTCCTCATGCAAGCCCATAAGAACCCATATTCATCACATAAAATAATCGAAAATACACTACGAAGAGACTATCTTGATGGTGGATCCCTACCATATTTCACATATCTCATAAAAACTCCACATAGATAAAAAACTATTAATTTTTTATCCAATCAGAAATCATTTGTATAATAGATGTTAATGTCGGATCAACTCCTCCCTAGGTATCTTGCTCATTTAGATGGATGTATAAAAAGAGGTCCATCATTTTTCACACATCAAAAGACTCCCAAAATAACTCAATAAATTTATTTTATCTCATTGTGTTAGAAATGATGTTATTTTCACAAGTTTGTAAGGTAACTCAACGATGAAAGGCTACATATACTCAACCAAGCTCCACTACTAAAGGTTCAAGTCTCACTGAGAGAAGACATACCCGAGGCTCTTATGGTCTCTGTATATAACAAACTTATCACCCAGATGATAGTGTCTCCGTTATCTCAAGGAACATACCCCAACTTGTGAATCTATAAATGAAGTATGATAATTCATCCCTTGTGTTATCGTCTATCTACATCAATAAGAAACCACTCGATACTCATGCATTAGAACTATTTTGAGTGAAAATCTTGATTTGTCACATGACAAAATACATGGCTGACCTAGAATAACTAATGTGGGGATATGTAATAAGGTTATAATTCTCTTCGACACGAAACAATCCCTCTCATAAGAATCCAACCAAACAAACATTACCCATTTCTTGGTCATCATGGAGATTGGTGCTGCCAAATGGGTAAAGTTCTAGATAATGTGATGATATTAACGTTTTTAACACAGAAAACTAAAATTATTGAAGACATTCATGGGTCAATAACAAAAAACAATGGCTTGTTCATTCATTAGGTCCATTAAAAATCTATAATTTTATAAGACATGATCCATGATGTGGACATTATCAATCTAAAAACTGTATTTGTTTATCTTTGAGTAAAGTTGTTTATCTCAAAATATGCTCATGACAATGTTAATATGTTGGTCATGATCATCTATAGACTAATATTACACTAATAAATTTTAAACAAAACCAAAAAAAAGTCCAGAAACGTATGAAATTTATGATTCAGAAACACTATGAACACAATTGGTGTGCCCATGATATAAATAGAATCACTTTGAACACATGAAAATCCATACTACGTCCAAAAATAATTCCAAGGTATTTCTAGTAATATAAATATAAAATGATTTTATATTAATCTCAAGTTGATATTAGAGAATATCTTATCACCTATAAACTATTCAAAGAGGTAATTGATGAAAAAAGGATATACTAGTTCTTGACCACTGTCTGGTTTAATCATTCATAGTCCACAGAAAAGTGAAAAGTACCCTCAGAATCTTTTGAAATAAGTACCAGAGAAACTCATGTAGATGTACTACACCATATTGAACATTTAGCTTCGAGATCACCCATATTAAATTTCCTCTCAGTAATCTCATTTGGTGTAATTTGGTAATATGGGATAGAAACGACCATGCTACATTAATTTACTGTAAAACAACCATCCTGATGATTCTACACACTATGGTGAATATAGCATCATCTATATACATACCAAAATAAATTTTTTCATAAGTAACACAATTAATGAAATTGAAACCTATAATGTAATTTAAACCTTTATTATATGACACAATTGTTTCCCCAAAGAAAAAGCATCAAACAATTCATAGTGAACACACCTTTTAATTCTTTATATTCTCTAATTGCACTCCCAATGATGTGTCAATGGTGAATTAACCATCCAATATTTTCACAATAATTCCCAAACCATCAGAAAAAACAGAAAATATAAAAAGGAACGTGATGATTTTTTTTAAAAAAAATCAAGGGTATAAGATACAATAATAGTACCTTTGATAATAGAAGGTCATACATCCAAACTAGTCAGAGTATACTTCATAATGTGTAGTTGACTTACCCCTGTTCCCTAGCTTCCCAAATGGCCCCCCTTAACTATTCCCTTGGCTTGGTACTTCCACTCCTACACAAGTGTACGACATCCCCTACATCGAATAGAACATCTAGTGGGGCTCAAACTACCATCCTACTAAGGGGTAGTTGTGTCCTTCCCAGACATTAGTACCTTTCCTAATCCCATATCACTTCTATTTTTATATTTCCCCCCAAAAATGTTCTATTGGTGGCCTAGTCTATTGAATGAATGACACTCTAATATAGAATACATAAACTAAGGTTACATTTGAACAAACATTCCACAAAAATAGTACTATTATGGAACATGGTTCTAATATGACCTCCTACTACATGGACTATTTTTCCTGCTATTATTTTGGTGATAACTATCATAGATTCACTTTTTACCACCAAAATAATAGCTCACAGTATAACCTGATGAAACAGTCTGGCCGATGCCCAATGAACCTCTCTGATTCCCTTCCACATTGAGTGTATAATTCATCACATTTGAAAAACTACTCAATCAAAATATGTTCACCTATGACTGGATCTCATAGAGAATCCCATATTGATAATGTATCATTCTAGAGATTTCATTTGAACTTAAAGGGGGCGCAACGTGTTGTAAGTTTTTCAAAAATCTAGAATATTCTATCTCTAGCATTCCTTCTTATGTTAGATTAATGAACTCGTGTTCCTTATCATCCCTCAACATTTTAATAGAGAAAAGGATTATAAACATCGCCTCAAATTCTTTCCAGGATAACTCTAATTTCTTCCAATTATTCTCTAAAATGTCCCATCAAATCGTGGAAGGTCCATGAATCATGTATGTATAAAACACCACCATCATATCTATAGGTTTCACAAGATTCATTAAGATCATCTGGATTGACTTGATCAAAATCAATGATTCCTAGGGGGCCTCCCTCCCTAGGGAACATTGGTGTGTTTTATAGTTGAAAATAACTTGGGGGCTAAGACATTAGTGGCCTGGTGAAAACAGTCTCCCTTTCAAGGGATCTCATGACCATCATGAATGTGTCAAGATGGTGAACATACAACTTATCCTCAGGATCTACAAGAAGCTCTGATTCATATTTTTTATGTGTGTCTTGATTTTCACTCGTCTAACACATATTTTAAAGATTAATTGGATTTATTTGATTTACATGATGAATTCACTAATTATAACACTAGATAACACCAAGGGTAACCTCAAAAGGTGACAAAAAAAAGGAACAAATTCCCATAATATCTACAAAAATGGATTCATAGGTGAATTAGCATAATATAATAATTACATTAATTTATTTTATTAGATATAATAGGTATCTTATTTCACAACTAATATAGGGAAATATATCACATGCAATAAATCTGTCACTATCATGAAAAGTGCTTGTCAAGATACATCCTTATGTGCATATCATGAGTAATTATTACTCATATTGCACCATAACGGGCCACGATAATAAATTTTTGTAAATAATTACATTATGTAACATTTTCATCCCTCGGTATGAAATAATACTAATCATAACCATCAAATGACATGAACAATAATCATGTCACTGGGAACTTCAGTTTTTCCTTGTACATGGGTTATCTTCTCTCATGAACAATCTCATTAACAAGTATTGACATATCCTAGTCTCCTTTATACATTTCATAAATAGTAAAGAAATATAAAATAAAAACATACTTCTTTGAAACCACATTGTAAAACCCCCAATATGACACTCTCTAATGTGGCCAAATCAGGTCGGTTACTGGACCTCAAGTGTGCCTCCTTGTATGATAGAGGCATATGACTAGCAGCAAGGGTGTAAATAATATAGTGGGGATAATATACCCCCTGATACAAATTTATAATATAGGGAAAATAAAAAATATTAATAAATATCATAGTAATAAAAATAGAAGAAATATTATATCATACAATTGGAAGGTTAAGGATTAAAAAACTAGATACAATAATTAACCATGTAATGTTAGTATAAAATGTAAATAAATTTCAATATAAATGTAATATAGATAAAAAATATTAAATAATAAATTAAAAATACCCTAGTCTAAAACCCCTTGTTAGTACCATATGTACGATCCAACCCATCTAGAAACAAATAATCAACTACAAGGTGACTTTCCATTTTGCAAACCTACATATATTAAATCTTCTTGTGTACCAAAAATTGGCCCAAATAGGGTATGAGTAAAATAAATTAGGATGACACCCTTATGTCTAAACTAGAACATCAGATAAATAAGTTTATGAAACAAAGTGATAAATAGGAATGTTAGTTAATCAAATTAATATAATATAATAAATAATCTCCTTCGGCACTATGATGGAATATCATTGAGCATGTAGAACTACCATGCTAACCATTACCTAAAAAAATGTCATAATCAAATAACCAAGAAAATACACCTATAAATTTATAATATCCAAACCCTACCTATACTTTAATATAATAATTTTAGCATAAATAGGCCATGCCTATTATATAATCATATCATCATAACTAGGGGACCCCCTATAAGAATTAAAACAAAACTGATCTATTCCCATTCTATATTCATTTCAACATAACAGTGAAATTCTCAATAAGCATTACAACATAACTATGCCATGACCATTATAAAATAATTTTATAAGACACAACATCACAATACATAATGAGAAGAATCATATTGCATAACATCATATAGTAATTAAAAATAGTAAATCCTCTCAATTACCATTTGTATTTAAATTACCCATTGATGCATTAAATTATATCTTAAACCATTTCTAGGAAAATTTAACACCATTTTTAAATAAAATTGGCATCATCCATTTCATTAATAAATAAGGCCATTTTTAATTGGGAATGTAACATAAGAAATCAACTAAGGACTCATATCATGTTGATTGCACATTAAGATATTAAGAAATTTGTTATTATTCTAGGGTAGGATCACCTAAATAATAGTCATAAGCCATGCCCCAAAAAAATTGAATCCAAAGGGATAAAAATACTAAGAAAACACATGATCTATCATCACACATTGTTCTATTAATTAACAAACATGTTATATTAGCTCAATCACAATATTTTAAATACTTAACAATTAAATAGACCATAGGGTTCAGTTTTTGATTACCAACCTTTTTTTGTAATCATCACAATGCTTCTGAATGTTTAAACCAAAAATAATTAAGGTGATAAAGATACTATGAAGAAATAATGATCACATATGGTTATGATCAAAACATATAACAACCATGGTCAAAAGATCTGATCACTAAATTAGAGGACTATAAGAAGTGTGTGGAATCCCTAAGGAAAAACAAACCATGGATCATATAGTTGTTCAAATATGTTGATATTGGAATAAATCACTCAAAAATGTCTTGGAGTTAACTAGGGATTGACATATGAGGGATTCATATGAATAATAAAAGGATTATGTGCACTGTGTGTCCTTAAAACCACTGATCTTGAGAAATACATGGCATATAATCCTTTCACATCATGTATTTCTCAATTTATGTGTTACATGAAAAAATAAATAATATAATGTTAAAATAACTTGGGTAAAAAATTACATGATGTGAACTAGTTTCATGATATGTAACCATTTCATGCCATGAACCTATTTGTGATGGTTTAATAGAAACATTTACACATCATGGACTAGTTTAATGGTGTGTAACTAGGCCATGCCCTAAAAAATTAACAATGTATTCATGGAATAATTTAAACATCATGAACCAGTTTCATGGTGTGTAACCAGTTCACAACCTAAACCATTTCACAATATCTTCCTAGAGAAATTTGAACATCATGTAATAGGCTCATGTAACATAATTTTATAGCATACATCACTCACCCCGACTTCAAAAAAAGATCCCAAAATACAAATTAAGCAATCTAAAATGATGGTGAACCCTTTTAACCCACATTGACATGTTTCTATATGGATTTCATTAATTCAAAAAAACAAACATCCTGAAACATTAGGTTATTTTCATAAGAAAAATATATCCACCTCAAATGTAACGTGAAAAAAATGTTTAAAGATGATGAAAACCCCAAACTATAATGTTTTGATGAAAAAGTCAATTAAGGACATACAAGGAGAAATAAAGGATCTAACATGGCCACTCAATGTTTTAAACATATTTTATAATATTTCATGATCATCATCAAAAAAATATCTTCAAATTGTGAAAATTTTGTATTAAAAGGTGATTTTCAAAATGTGAAGGTTATTTTCCTTAAAAATAATATTAAGGATAATTTATTTTATTAATATTCATCAATGAAATCAACCCTTTATTGTAATAATACTCCAATGGGGTATGTCATAATGAATTTATCCTAATTATTTCTCTAGATGGTTTATGATCTGTTTTACTAGGGTTATACCACATTCATTTTACTCTAAATGGTGTATGATTATACTTATTTATTGGGGAAAGAATTTATATTTCATATTCTAGTTTTAATTAAAAACATTATATGGATTTTGTTTCACCCCGTTCATATGGGGAATTTATTTTTCTTATTGAGTGATGGGAGATGCCCACAATAGTCCCTTGATGCATTGGTAGATCTCATGAGACAAACTATATTTTGTTTTGGAAGAGGTCGTACACATTTATTTTTATTTTGTGTTTAATGTACTCGACATTAGGATTTATTTGTATTGCATTGTGAAATCCATAATTTTTAATGTAGTTATTGTTATTCCATGTGGTTTATTGTATTTAGAATATCCATGGTTATGTTTTAAGGAGCTTGTAATTATTTATATGGAATTTTTTGATCATCATTTATTCCTTTTATATTTTTCTCAATTAATAGAATAAATGTTATGTACTTCATTTATTTACCATTCCATATTGATTATACCTAATTTATTAATATTTTCTAATGTACACATACCCTTACATACCATGTCATCTCACCTCATTATTATGTTTTATTTTCCACATGATTACAGGTATTTTTTTGAAATTTATATCTATAGAAATTCTATAATGAATATTGGTGATCTCCATGAAAATAATTTCTGTATTATATGTTTTAAATATTAATATTAATTTAAATTATGTGTCTAGATTATGAATAATACTAAACCATTAGGTCTATTTGGATGTATTACCTTTTATCTAGTGCCACTGTAATAAATTAATCAGAAGCTCTAGGATACAATGGTAAGGTTCATTGAACTCCAAATGAATATATCGTCTTCAAAAAAATTTCTTGGAATTTACTTTAGTCTCACTCAATGAAAATGGAAATGAAAATATTTCTTTATATTTAAGTCCCACTTGGAGACCATTATTTGATCAAATAAATCATCAATTATTGGTAATGGGTTATTTTTCTTGATCATTTTCTGAGTCTATGAATAATTGTTTAAACATTTTAATGGTATTCCTCCGTTTTTATTAGTGAACCCCTTAGGGAAGTCATTGGTTTGATAAAACATTTACCCTTGAGATTTTCTAACTGTATTTTTAACTCCATTAGCTCAATTGAAGAAATATTATGTTGAGGAATAAAAACTAATTTAATTCTAGGTAATAGATTCTTTAAAACAACACCTCCTATACAGAGGGAATCCCAATGAAATCATTAGGGGGAATTTGGAAGAGGTACACCAAGGAAGGTGGGATCCTTTTCCTTTTAATAATTATTTATTTGATATTAAATATAATATTTCATTACTAATGGATACCACTTTATCTAGATTAGGTATTACTCAACCTAATTGAATTTATTATTCATCGATAAGAGTATATAATATACTTTCTAAATACAATAATGATACCCACATTTTTTAATTGTCTATATGTTCTATGTACATGGTTAAATAATCTATATGTAGCATAAAATTGATGGAATTCTTGTTAAAGAAAAATAAATATCAGTGAAACCCATAAGTATCTACCGTTATAACACCATATAGATTCCTCTTAAAATATTATACTAACTTTTCATGAATAGTGTTAAAGCTCGAAATTTTAGATGATGAATCTACTTTTAATATTAATAAGAGACGATAGAAATAAAATTTAATGGAGTATGAAATTACAATTTAAATTAATGTAAAAGATAATATGAAATATAATATAATAACATATCTTAATGTATAGGTTCCCTCTCATAGTTCTAATAGTATAATGGCCCACTATATACACCCAGTTAGTGCCCTCAAGTTGACCCATAAGACTAAAAAACATTCTAATAAGAATGTGGTACTAATTATTAAATATGACTACCCTATATATATATATATATATTGTAATATGTTCCAGAAATTTGTTATTTACAACCTACTGAATAACTATCGTGTTAAGTATTCTACTCCAAGGACTAGCTGTGTTGTTGTCCAACACTCCTAACGGAATTGATCTGAAATATTCTCTATATATGGTTGTACTATCCACATAGGTGGAATCACATTTATTAAATGATATAATGTGTATTGGTGTAACCATGGTTTTCAAACTAGTAATATCTTAAAAGAGGCATCTAAAAGATGTATGTTTATGTAATGTGACCACATTTACTACAATATAAGGATGTAACCCTACTGACATACTCTCGATGTCTCTTTCACTAACTGGAAGCTCACTCACTTGTGATTTTCCTAGGTTGGGATCCACCTTCCCTAGAACCTACCATTAAAATCATCTTACTTATAAGTTAGTTTATAAATTATTTTAAAATATAATAATATTAAACATTACTAATTAGGTCTAAAATTATAGCAACCCAAATTTCTATTACATTGATATTACATCATATTAATGATAAAATCATAATATTTCTAAAAATCAAGAATACAAAGGTTTAGTGTCATTAGATTATTTGGACCATACTAAACTTTTACAAAAAATAAACAAAAAAATTTATTTAATTCTTTCTTCTTTAGTTTCTTATTAAACCATGTGTTCTCCTTAGTACAAGTATTCACCGGAGGATATACATAAAAATAAGGGGTGACATAAATTCCCAATTAGATGATGAATTATATAAATGAATCATGGGTGAGAATAATAATCATCATAATAACATAAAAATATTATCATCGTCATAATCATAAGATGAAGCATTAGGCAAAGGAATGGAATTTGGAAATACATAAAAATGAAACATCATGCCTTTTTGGTAAAATACCACCCATATATATGAAGAAATCTATAATCATTATAATAAATAATTCAATATATATCGTGAGATACATCACATTATAGAAGTAATTGGAGATATATATAATTATAGGTCCACTCACTTCATCATAACATTTACATTATCATACATACCACAAAGAATGCATATCGAACATGGTAATAAAATAACCCATGGAAATGAATGGGTTTCATTTAAAATTAATGTATTCATGAATAAACTTTGGGGTTATGAATTTAAAGAGTTAATAAAATACTTATTATAATAATTATCATCCACTATTGAAGAGGAAACATTCTCACGAGATATTAATGATGTATTCTTTGAAAGAATAGTTCTTTTGAAAAATACATGAATTTTTCATTAAAAAATAGAAACATTTATATAAAATAAAATAAAATGGAATGTAAAATAAATGAAATTGCATTGATATTAATGAAACATTCAATCTACCAATGGACTGAAAGAGGAAAACCCCAGAGAAAGAGTGTTGGATTCTAGAATCCCCTTACCTTATGTATGAATTATTTCTTCTCATAAATATCCTTTATAACAAAATTAAATTCATTAATTAAAAAATAAGTATCCTTTTATACACGAATTTGATTCATTTTAGTTCTATTAAGTTCATTTACTGGCTTTTATATGAGTTATAGTGTTTAATTTCATCATATGGGAGTGTTTATTTTATTTGGTTGCATGATTGGTTCCCTCGTATATAAGTATGGATGTTCATGTAAAATTAGACTAGTTACCCAGAATTGAAATTATAAGTTATTAGTGAAATTTATTAATATTAAATTATCTTAATTATCACTTGGTTATATCATATGAGTATGATTTACTATATTTATCATTAATGAAAATTATTTAATTAGTTTTGGTAGTTTTATGACTGTTATGGGCTAATATGATTTTATTTAACATCATGTTTATATATTTAGTATTGAACATTATATTACATATAATATGTATAAAAAATCATATTTAAATAGAATTATGGTTTTATACCCATCCTTAATGGAGGTAGTAAAAAAATAAAACGCATCATCCATAGTGGTGGTAAATAGACATACTGGGACGATATTATAATGTTTAGTAAAAATGGGAAGATACTTGAAGATAAATTATTCCAATAACATAGTAAAATTACAATATATAAAATATGATTTAGTTATCATTACTAAAAGATAGGTGTATATGAGTATATGACAAGAAAATAATAAAATTTAAAAGAATAATAAAAGAAAAATATTTTCGATTTTACTTCTTGAATTTATCATCCTTTAAAAACTCCTTAGGGAATAATGATTGGTCTATAAATGAGACCAAGGTCTCTTAGACATGAGTTATGGATTGGAAAGAATGTTTTATAAAATTTGGAAATTTCTTAATGCTCGGTTGGTGTTAGGGGAAGAGTTGGTGAGGGGTGGTATTTATAGTGGTGGAGAGGGGGGGTTTTCTCATTATTTTAATAATTAGATTAATACATTTCCTCAAGACTATGAATAGTTTCATAATTTTCACAAAATATATTAAAATAATTAAATATATTTTGACATTTTGGGGTTACATCATCCATACATCATCTATGACTCAATAATTCATTCTTTCAGCATTTATCATAAATCATCATATTTCACTATTCACAAAAAATTCAAGTATTTTTATCAAAATCCTAAAATATCAGATTAACTATTTCTTCAATGTTTAAAATTCATAAATTATCTCCATTTTATGAAAATAATTTTATAAATAGAATAAATTTAATTTTTAATTAAAATCATATTTTACTTGGAAAATACTGATTCTAAAATAATAATCGACTTTATGAGAAATATAAAATTAAATAAATGTATCATAAAAATATCTTATAATCATAATACAACAAAATTTTAATTTCTTAATCATTTTTATGGAAATTTATTTTCTTTTAAAAAATTATATTAGTTATAAAATTATATATAAACATTTTTGTTTTTAAAAAATAATAACACTTATTTAATAATTTTAAAAATATTGGTTTACTTATACCATGATATAATTATATCATATTTCAATTTTTATGATTCCTAAATTTTATCTATAATTTCATTGATGAGGTTACTATTATATTTTATAATTAACTATTTCTCAGGATAATATTAGTATTCCAAAGTTAGTTTACTATTCAATTAGTAAACATTCCTTAACTTCTTAAAATACCACTTATTTGATTAATTAATAATTTATAATGTATGTATTGTGGGTTCTAAAATTTATTTTATGTGATTTATAGTATAAGAAATAATTTTCAGAAGAGATTTTCCATTGATAAGAATTTGTGTCATTAGAATCTTCCCCACTTATGAAATTTCACCCTAGAAATTTTGTTTCGCACTCTAAGTTGAATAAAGGAAAGGGTACTTCTCATTCATTACTTCCCCAGGTTTCCAAGTCACTTCTTTATACGTGTGGTTCTTCCATAGTACATTTATTGGGTGATTATTCTTATTGCATAGAACATTATCACTATAATCTGAGAACTTCACTAGATGCTTCTCATAAGAGAGATCATTTTCCAATTTTACCACCTTTGGATTTAGTACATGTGAGGAATCTGGTATATACTTATTCAAGAGGGATAAATGGAAGAAATCGTGAAAAACAGGCATGGTAGGTGGAAGTTCCTATCGATAGGCCACATCTTAGACCCAATCAAGGATCTCAAAGGGGTTGATGTATGTAGGACACATCTTTCCTTTCAACTCAAATCACATGATCCTATACTATAGAGATATGCGAAGGAATACCATGTATCCATCATTAAAATATTAGATTATTCGATTATTGTATGCATAGATCATTCAAAAAATATGGGATGACTTGATATGATTCTAAATTGTTTTCACCTTTTCAACCATTTAATAAAACATTTTATATATTGTTAGCTTACGTTCACCAAATTTATCCTAGCATGTCGGTGTTCTAAATATTTTCAAATAATGGGATTCATATTGAGTTATTCAGATTCTCAAGTGGAAACTATTATTGTAAGAGAAATTAGTTAAAGATATATGTTGGTACCATCCTCCTTTGGTGTCCATAGAACATGATCCAAATATTTATTCCAATGTCAAAATAGTCTGTTCATATTGGCCATTGGTTTTATGAATATATTTCGTACTAAATTTCATCTTAGTGTTTAGAGAATATTGGATACTTTTTTAGAACGTTGAGGTGCATCTAAGATCCAGATCACATAAAATTGATAGGGATAATATATATAGCCTTACCAAATCTATGATTTATATCCGTAAATGTTGATCTACTGAAAAATCCTATCATATTCTAATAAAGTGATTTGTCTTTGTAAGAGGGTCTATAACAACCCAAATAGCGTTGTTTCCTATGGATTTATTTGAATGTTTGATTACAAAGTCCAGCTTCATGATTTCCCATATCCAAGTTGGTATTTGTAATGGTTTTATCGTCCCATTAGTATTTTACATTTCATCCTTCACTTGTTGAGATACCAGACACATTTATGTATATTTAATGATCTTATTCATCATATTGGGCCACCAATAGTTCTCTTAGAGATATTTTTACATCTTTGTGCTCCATGGATGAATAGAAAAGGTTTAGCTATATTATTCATTCGGAATATCATTATTTATATCCATAATTTATGGTACACATAATCATTACCAAAATCATACAACTCCTTCCCCATCAATTTTAAATTCTTAGGATTTACCGTTTCTCATAGCTTCCACATTCTTCTGAATTTCCACATCATTTCTTTGAGCATTCTCTATTTTCTCCATGAAGGATGGTTGAGAAATAATTTGATAAATAATTGATGATGTTCCTTCATTATTTATTCCCATGCTAATAATTTTTAAATCTATGAAGATACACTCCTTCTCAATTCACATCATTAATAATGTTGTAGGATAATTCCAACTTAGAACATCCACCACATTATTCAATTTTCCATTATTTTTGTTTATTGAGCAGTCACAATCCTTGATGAGATCAATTTATCATCATTGGAACATATTAAACTTCTTCTATTTGAATATATATTTTATACTATTTTGATCAGTGTATTTTTCACACTTCTCACCAGAGAGATAATGCCACGGGATTTTCAACCCAATGATCACAATTGCATAATCTAGATCATGTGTCTGATAGTTTTGTCCTTAAATATTCAACTACCATGAGGATGATGAAATAACTTTATCATTTTTCATTATTACACATTTTATTCCCTTCTATAAAGAATCTCTATATAATAATATGAGTACCCCTCTTATTGGAAGTGTGATTATTAGCAAGCCGATAAAGCTCTTATTTAACTTTTTGAAGAAATACTCCCCTTTACTGGTCCAGAAAAACATTTCCCCATTCTATATCGTCTTGGTTAATGGGTTTGATAATCATTATAAATTCTTCAAAAATCTTGGTCAATACCAACTATACCAAGGAAACTATGGATATCTATTACAAATGTTGCCCTTGGACACTCTTTGATTGACTATTTCTTTTAAGGGTCCACAAATATTCATTTACAGGTGATAAAATTACCCATTCAAGATAATTCCTCCATCCACAAATCAGATTTATTGTACTTTTGATAACATTATTATTTTCACAAAGTCATTATAATAGTATTCAAATTCTCCTCTTGTCCCCTTACTCTCGAAGTATAACAAAATATCACTAATAAATACTACCACAAATTTTTTTAGCTAATATATAAAGAAACTATTAATTATATCCATGAATATTGTTAGATCATAAGTGAGTCTAAAAGGAATAACTATTAACTCATAGATTTCATACATTGTTTCAAAGTCATTCTTGTGAATATCTTCCTTCCTCACATTTAATTTGTGATATCCTTAATGATGGTCCAACTGAGGTAAATACATGGACTCTTGTAGTTGGTCAAACATAAAAACCATCCATGGAAGCAGATACATGTACTTTATTGTGATTTTGTTGAGCTCATGATAATCAATGCAGAGGTTCATTTATCCATTCTTCTTCTTGAAAAAGTTGTCCAGTTCACCCCATGGTGAAACACTCGATCATAAAAAAACCATGCATACATTATTTTGTAACTGATTCATTTATTCCTCCAACTCAATGGTGACCATTCAATTAGGGGTTTTTGATATTGGAAGAGCAATAAGAATTAGTTAAAATTGGAAATAAACATATCAAAAAGGAGGAATACAAGGATATTCTTTAGAGAACACTGAATTTTAGCCCCTCACAATGGGCATGTCTCCGAGCAGGATTCTCTCAATTATCTCAATCATATGAGATATTATTCTTTTTCATAAGGAAATAATATCCACAAACAAGATGATTTTTATGAAAGATATTCATATTTCTCCTTACACTAGTATAGAATTGGAGTATACCTATGGATGTGAACAATGATCTCCCTTTATCGATAGTTGTTGTTGTATTCATATAAAGTCATCCAATAGCAGCCTGATATAACATCAAATTCTAGAGAACAATGTTAGAAAATATTTTTT
>CAUJRU010003022.1:0-58938 GCA_963277665.1 Viscum album
GGTAGGTAATTTAATTGTTTCCTCAAGTTTATAAAATTCATAATTTGATTCTGGATCATTGCATTATTTCATATCTTACCAGTTCTCTATGAAAATTAGTTATTTTCAATTTGATTTAACAAGGGAGTTGTCAGTTAAAACTCCAAAGGGAAGTATCATTGTAACAATATTTTGTGAATCAGTCCCCATTAGAGCACATAAATGTTCATTATCTGCGGATCTCATCATCAAACCTCTGATTAAATTTGATATAATCCACGGTATGGATTGGCTTTCAGACCATGATGCAAAAATTTATTGTAAGAAGAAGAAGGTTACTATTTTTGATTATGATGATAAGGAACACCTTATATTTAGAGCGAAATAGTCACCACCTAATTCTTACCTAGATCCACCACTAGTAGCTCAACTAAATTCAATTATTGGGGAGGAAGATAATGAAATGAATGTGGATAATGCAAGGAATGTTCAGATAGGGTATGTACCTATTGTGAAAGAATCTGTAGATGTGTTTCCGGACGATTTACCTGAACATCCTCTAGAATGAGAAATTGAGTTTTCCATTGATTTAATTCATGGTTCAAGGCCCATATCAAAGACCCCTTATAGAATGGACAATGTGGTATTAGTGAAAGTAAATAAACAACTAGAGGAATAGATTAATAAGAGATTTATTCTCCATGGGGATCCCCTGTCCTTTTTGTTAAGAAGAAATATGGATCTATGAGGTTATGTATCGACTACATGGAGATCAATGCTATGAAAATAAATAACAAGTATCTCCTACCTCTCATTGGTGATTTATTTGATCAACTGCATGGAGATCAATACTTTTCAATGATTTACCTTTGATCTTGATACCATCATTTGTGTGTGAAGAAGGAAGACATTTCGAAGACATCATTTCAAACCAAGTACAGGAATTACGAGTTTAGAGAAATGCCTTTTTGGATGACTAATGCACCCTCTGTATTCATGGATCTAATGAATAGAGTTTTCAAGGAATATCTCGATGCTTTTGTGGGGGTATTTATTAATGATATCTTGGTATACTCCAAAATCTAAGAAGATCATGAAAATAATTTGGGCGTTATCTTAATGACTCTAAGAAGCCATGAATTATATGGGATGATTAGAAAGTGTGAATTTTGGCTTCAGGAGATTTATTTTCTTGTCCATATTATCTCTAAAATGGAATCCTTTTTTATCCTTCTATGACCAAGGAAATCCAATAATGGACTGCACCAACGAGTATAACTGAGGGACGCAGTTTAATTAGTTTAGTATATTATTATCGACGTTTCGTCCAGAATTTTGCCCGGTTGGCTAACCCATTAATAAAGATCACATGTAAAAGGGTTACAATTGGTTGGAAAAAAGAGTGTGAATAATGTTTTGAAGAATTGAAGAAAAGATTAGTCAATTCTCTTATATTTACACTACCTTCTGGGAATTATGCGTTCGTTATTTATAGAGATGCATTGATGAAAGGACTTGGTTGTGTCCTTATGCAGAATGATAGGGTTATTACCTATTCCTCACGACAGTTGAAAATTCATTAGAAAAACTATCCTACTCATGACCTCAAGTTAGCAACTATGATCTTTTCTTTGAAGATATGGAGACACTACATCTATGGTGAAATATGTGAGATTTATACTGATCACAAGAGTTTGAAGTATATTTTCTCACAAAAAGAACTCAACATGAGGCAAAGTAGATGGCATGAATTATTCAAGGATTATTATTGCACGAAACAATACCACCCGGAGAAGGAAAATAAGGTGGAAGATGCTTTGAGAAGAAAAGATCACGGAGTTTTGAATAATATGAGAATTGAAAGGGATCCAATTATCATGGATCTAGTGAAGATGGATATGGGAATAACCATGGAAGGTGAAACATCAATGATTTTTCAAATGGTTGCCAAACCATCATTACTAGAAAGGATTAAGAGTTCTCAGACCAATGATGAAGAATATCAATAGAAGACTAAAGCTGTGAATAATGGGATATTGAGTGACTTTGTGTATGAAGATGGAATTTTGAAATTCAGAAAGAGACATTGTGTTCCTGATATACCTGATCTAAAAAGGGAATTGTTGGATGATGATCACAGTTCCAATTTCTCTATACACCCTGGGAGCACCAAAATGTATAGAGATTTGTTGGAAAATTTTTTGTGGGCCAACATGAAGAGGGAGATTTCTGATTTTGTATCAAGATGTATAGTTTGTCAACAAGTGAAAGATGGAAGGAAACAGCCTGGAAGAGTCATGCAACCTCTTCCCATACCTGAGTGGAGGTGAGATAATATCATGATGGACTTTGTCATGGGACTACCAAAGACTCCTAGAAGGAATGATACAATATGGGTTATTGTTGATCATCATACCAAGTCATCACAGTTTCTTACTATAAAATAAGATCTACCACTGGAACATCAAGCATGACTATATATTAATGAAGTTTTGATACTTCTATTGAGTACCCCAATCAATTGTTTCTGATTGTGATCCCCGTTTTACTTCAAGATTCTGGAAAAGTCTTCAGAAAGCCCTGGATACTGATATTCGTTGGAGCACTACCTACCACCCCCAAACCGATGGACAATCAGAATGAAATATTAAAACCTTAGAAGACATGTTGAGATCATGCTCACTTAACTTTCAGGGTATGTGGGATCAATATTTACCTCTGTTGGAACTTTAATATAATAATAGCTTCCATTCAACTATTCTGATGGCACCATATAAATCATTATATGGAAAGAGATGTCCTACACCAACCTGTTGGGTTGAGTTTAGTGAATGAAAACTTGGAGGCCCTGAACTGGTGGAGGAAACGATGGAAAAGGTGAAGGTAATCCAAAACCACATCAAAGAAGCTCAATGTAGGCAGAAGAGCTATGCCGATAACCAAAGGAAGGATTTGGAATTTCAGGTAAGAGATCATGTTTTCTTGAAGGTATCTCTATAGAATGGAGTTATACGTTTCATTAAGAAGGGTAAATTGAGTCCCAGGTACATCAGAACTTTAAAAATTCTAGAACGAATTGGAGTTGTAGCTTACCGTTTTCCAATGCTGCGAAATCTCTCTCAAAGTTCACAATGTGTTCCACATATCACTGTTGAAAAATACATGCCTGACCCAACGCATGTACTCACATACAATAAATTTTAACTGGAACATTATCTTTCTTTTTGTGAAGAGCCCGTCAGGATTCTTGATATGAGAGAATAAGTATTGAGAAACCGGACGACTCGTCTGGTAAATGTTTTGTGGAGAAACCATAAGATGGAAGAGGCAACGCGGGAACCCAAGGAACATATGATGAATAACTACCCAAGTATTTTCATGCGGTAGTATTATATAAATTTTGAGGAAGAAATTATTTGAAGTAGGGGAGAATGTAACACCCCAATCTTCCATGGTACACTACTCTTTGAATAATACAATAGCTTGTGTTGTAGGCATCTTCGAGTTCTAACACAAACCACAACCAATCAGACTAGCTGTTATGTATAGTAATACCCACATTTTGAAATTTTATACATTTTATCATTCAAAATAGACTTCATTTTTTGGATTCGGAATATAGAAATTATCTTAGGGTGAATGTTTGGTTTTTTCTGAAAACATTCAATTTTTGATGAATAGTGAAAAAACACTTAGTTATAGTTTAAAAAAAATTATTTAAATAATTATTTATTTTATTTAAATTTAATTTCATTCAAAATAGATATATAATACCAATATGTGTTCAATGTAATTCATTGGAGTTAGTTTAGAAGAATTTTAGATGTATAAAAATTTTATTGAACATTTCACTGTCTTTTACCCACCTCCTAGGAGAATTTGGAAATTCACATAAAACATAAATTTTCCTCTTCTGTGAGGGGAATTTCCAAAATATGAGAGACACAGTTAATATCAAGGATTAAAATTTGGTTTAATAAGATAAAAATAATTTTTGGTGAATAGTAACTTTTTTCATTTATTTACCACAGTTAGAAGTAAATTGGGTAATTAGGGGTAAAAATGATATTAATATTACACTAACACATGTATAAAATCTATTGGACAAGTGTATCTCGACAAAAAAAAAACCTTAGGATTAAAATATTATCATTTAGGTCCACTTGAATTCAATTAGAACATTTATTGTATTTTAATTAAAAGAAGAGTTAAAAGAGTTAAAATCAATGTTTAATAACTAAAATATTTTTAATATAGGGTTATACATAATATAAATTCGATTATAAATATTCATTAGAAATATAATAAAATTTCCTACATATTGTATTTTTATTTAAAATTTCTAGACACTAAATAATTTAATTTATTTATGACACATTGGTGATTTTGTAATTACCAAATTAATGAAATATTAAAATAATTGATATTATAAATATCAAAATAAATGTAATTTGAGACATTTTATGAATTACACTAAATATCAAGGTTAATTTGACATATTTTTACTGATTATATGAATTTTAATCAAAGTAATAATGCTGTTATGAAATTATCAAAAACAAAATACCCAATAGTGTCAAAATTGACATTAATGATTTTTGAAAAAAAATATTATATTATAAATTTATATTCTATTCCTAAAAATCTAATTGTTGTCCAAGAGACTTAAATAATTATATTTTTTTCATTAATGTACCACTTGGGGGTCTCTTAGAAGATTATAGTAAGTTTATTGACTATATAATATAAAAATACAAAGAGACATGGTAAGTGTCAAACTAATTAACTAAGAGTTAAAACTAAATTATAAGGTTAATATAGTGACCCAAACCTATCTAAAACCTATTGTTTGTATGTTTTTCAACTTATCCCCAACATAAACTTTAAATAATCCACTTTTGAGCCATTAGAAACTGAATATGAATTTATTATAAAATAATATTTCTAGATTTTTGTAAGATGTCGCTCACCCCTCTTATAAAATGTCACACACCCTTCTCTCAAATTCATACATTCAAATCCTTTGGTCTCGGCCATCCTCTACCCAAATACCCTCTCAAATGTAATCCCTTCATCCTAGATTCCTTCCTTTAGTCATAAATCCAGCATAAGGATCCCTTTTGATCAAATCTAAAGGAAGAACCCAAAGAAGAGGTAATGTTTTTTGCCCCCTCTTTCAAGTTCATTTCTTCTTAAACTTCTTCTTTCTTTTTTATTTTCTTTTTAAAATAATAAATCCAATATCTTCTATATACTGTTATGTTATTATAAATATGGTACAACCATATTCAGTACTCTATCCATCTTTTGAATGACATGTCTCCATACGTGCGTTCGTACGGCTTACCGTCTCCATGTCATGGTGTAATTGTTATTCAATATATTATTATTTTAATGGTTAAAATAATGATGTGTAATTCCTATAAATAATATATATAACATGCAAATGATTTTGTATATATGATATACCATCCAATCATATATTATTTTGAAGGTCCCCGGGATACCCTAAGAGGGGAGGGGTGAATCAGGGTGAAATTTTTTTCTTTTAATGTGATGGATCTTGTTCCCATGTTGGTAGGAAATTGTTGAACCTGTATGATGAATATGATCAGAATGAAAATATTCACATGCACAGAGAATACAAACCCCTTTTTTCTTGCTTCACCACTAAGGGTTACATCCAAGGAGCATACACCGACAAGTTGTCGGTCATACCAAATTCCACTACTCTTCACTAGGTGTGGATTATAAAGGTTGGGACACAGTCACCCTCTCTCAGGCTCACTGCCTTTATAAAGGTTCAGGGATAGAACACTGCTTCCCTCGAGTCACTCCCATTGACTTCCCCCCTCTCACTACCCTTGGTGAAGTCACACTCCATTTAGAGATGTGAAGGTCTCTTCATCATTCCATAAGAATGCATCCTCTATTGTATGTAGATGCTCTGTTGAAGTCCAACACTCACCAGAAGACGAATCTCCTTATGCGCTGAGGGTACCGGGTGATCTTCTAGATTTTGTGTAGCTTTAAAAGGACATATGTACTTTAACAACCCAAGCCCACTTCTCGAAGACCGGTGCGCAAGTTTCAATCCTGGAAAGTATGTCACTTCATGGTATAAATTCGGCGCATAAGTGACACAAAACCACTTGCGTGACTCTGCCTCCTTCAATACCAAAATTGTGCGATGATGCGCCTTTAACTCCCCAACTGCCTTGATCATGCAGCCAACTACCGGCGCGCAGCCTCTACTTGCGCGACCCAAAAACCACTTGCCCGACTCAACCAATTGTGTGAAGATATCTCAAAAAATATCTAAGAGTTGAACTTCGTTGAAAACAAGGTGGGGTGGTCCTCTATTTATGGACAAACATGACACCCTACACGGTGGCGTGCAAGTCTTCCCTCGGCTCTGTCGTGCTACTCACTTGAACGACCACCCTAATACTTGCAAGACCTTCTTTCCTTTTCCATATTTTGACGTTATGATCTTGAAATACAATAGGCATGCAAGTTTCCAATCCTCCTAGGCATCGGCGCGCAAGTCTCTTCACGGCACACAGGTCACTTTTGCGACCATCCCAAAACATGTGTGGCCCTTATCCTTTTGCCATTTTCCCATGATCTAATCCTGAAAAAAATATGGCGCACAAGTTTCCTCTCCATCAAGTACATGTCGCGCAAGTGTCTTTTCCAAACTAAACTTTTCTCCATTTGTTGATTTTTAGGCCCAAAAATTTGGCAAACACTGGGAAACAGTGCCACCTTCAATACTATTGTCTGCTTGAACTGTATGATCTCATTTCTGGTACACATTCTGAACATCTACTTAGGATTGACAAAAAACACAAATCATACTTCAAATCATGAATATAAGACCATGGTTCCAACAATATCCCCCTTTGGGTTTGTTGTAAATCAGAAAATAAATTCAATAGATCTCCATCCATGTGCAAACCAAAAATATAGGAATCAACTCAGCCAACAATCTAAGTCTATGTGAGCAATGGTCGATGTAGAAAAAAAAAGAGAGGAACCTTGAATTGGGTTCCAGTGTTTTGGAATTCTCATTGATTCCCACGAATCATTACAGGACTGCTGAATTAATTCATATGCTTCTCATCTTATAAGTGACATTGAATTCACGTTATATCACACAAGCATTACATGCCTGAACATTCCTGAATTTATTCCATTCTCCCCCATTGAAAATAAACCCAAAGCCTGGTAATTTGTTCATTGTTCAGCTCAAACCATACTCCCCCTGGATAGTATCTCCCCACAAACCTGCTTCACATCCATAAAAAGAGAAAAACAATTATAATAATTGGGGAGAGGGGTATTGTGTAACCTCCTTATGCACTGGGAGGGGGCTGATCACCATGGTTCAATCGATGCTTCTCAAACACAGCCGCTGACAGTGGCTTAGTCTGGATATCTGCCACTTGATTATCTGTTCCCACATGATCCATTCTAACAACCCCTTGTTCAACTTTTTCTTTGATAAAGTGATATCTCATTTCAATATGTTTCGTATGGGAATGCTAAACAGGATTCACCGTAAGATCAATTGCACTCTTGTTATCATAGTAAATCACCATTAGTTGCTTTAACTCGTCACCAATATCTGTAAATTGTTGCTTCATCCATAGCAGTTGAGTCCATGACTTTGTGGCAGAGATATACTCAGCTTCAGCCGTACTCAGAGAAGTAATTTCTTGTTTCTTGCTCAACCAGACAACACATTTCTGCCCAATATAGAACGCTCCACCACTAGTAGACTTTCTTTCTACTACATCACTAGCCCAGTCAGCATCAAAAATGCTGATAATTCACATTCCCTACCTGCAGCAAAAAATAACCCGAAGTTATGTGTACCTTGAATGTACATCATGATTCTTTTTACTGTCGCCATATGTTCCTCCATTGGATTACTCTGAAAGCAGGCCACAAGGAATGTGGAAAAGACAATATATGGTTGTGTCGCTGTTAGTTACAGTAGGCTCCCAATGATCCTCTTGTACATGGTGGGATCAACAGAGGACCCATGCTCATGATTTCTATGATTAGTTCCAACTGCAATCGGAGTTGACATTGGTTTGGAGTCTTCCATTTTAAACATCTTCAACAGCTCTCTTGAATATTTTTCTTGAGAAATGAAAGTGTATTCCTTCTTTTGAATCACCTAAAGCCCCATGAAATATGTGAGCTCCCCAATCATAGACATTTCAAATTATAATTTCATGTAGTTAGCAAATTCATCCACAAATTTCTGCATGCTACCACCAAATATGATATCATCAACATAGACTAGAACCATGAATTGATCTTTTGGAGAATTCATCACATGTTGATTTTGATCTACTCCTACTCTTTTGAATTCCAGCTTCCTGAGATATGAATCCAGCCACGAGTACCATGCTCGTGGTGCTTGCTTCAAACCATATAGAGCTTTCGTTAGTTTGCAGACCGTTGTTTCATCAGTACCTAAAACAAATCCCACTGGTTGTTCAATGTAGGCTTCTTCTTAGAGTACACCACTCAAGAATTCTATCTTTACATCCATTTGATATACTTTATATCCTTTTGGAGTTCCATGGAAAGGAAATGCCTGATTGACTCCAGTCTAGCTACTAGAGCAAAGGATTCTTCAACATCAATGCCTTCAATATGGGAGTATCCTTTACATACCAGTCATGCATTGTTTCTGATGACACTTCCATGCTCATCAAACTTATTTTTGAAGATACATTTGGTACCAATCACATTGTGACCTTCGGGTCTCTAGACAAGATCCCATGTATGATTCTTGTCAATATGATCTAATTCATCATTCATGGCTTCGACCAAATATTCATCATTTGTAACTTCATCGAATGAAGATGGATCTACAACTGATAGAAATACAAATTGCGTGTTATTCCTCATCCTTCTTGTTTGAGTGGGTGCACTCCTATCCCCAATTATGTTGGATGGATAAATATCAGCTCTTCAATTTCTCCTTCAAGGTTTAGTTGCATTCTCTTCAGCCATAGTTTCTTCTTCAGATTCTTCTTCTGAGTCAACATCATGATGTGACTGCTGACTATTTTGTACAACTTCCTCTATTTCTTCATTTGTATTTTCTTCACGTTTACTTTCTTATTGACATTCTATCACATCATCATATGATGTCCTTGAAGCATTTGTGGTTTTCTCTTCAATTATCATAAGATCACTACTTTCCACAATCCTTCCTAAATGCTTGTTGAAACATTTCTAGGCATTGCTGTTCATTGAGTAACCGAGGAAAATTCCTTCATCTGCATTGTCACCATACTTCCCTTGATTTCCTTCTTTGTTCCCAATGAAGCATTAACTTCCAAAGACACGAAAGTATTTTAAAGAGGGCTTCCGTCCATGCCACAATTCATATGGTGTCTTCATCTCACCCATAAAATGTCATGTTCGATTCTAAATGTACACTACAGCTTGAACAACCTCTTTCAAGTAATGTTGTGGAATACGACTCTCAATCAGTATATTTTGTTCCATGTTCTTAACTTATCAATTCCTATGTTCAACAACTCATTTAGTTGTCGAGTTCTCACAATAGCTACCTCATGTTGTATCCCATTCTTCTCCAGATAATTTTCAAATTCAATGGATGTGTATTCTCCTCCATTGTCAGATCACAACACTTTGATTGTTCATCCACTATCATTCTTGACGATTCACCGATATGTTTTCATGCAGTCAGGGACTTTTCATTTCCTATGAATGACCATTACAAATGCCATTATACTGTAATCATCCATTGAAAGTAAAAATTACCTTTCTCCATGAGTTCCAGCAAAATTTATCATTCCACATACAACTGTATGAATTAGATCAAGATAGTGAGATGCCCTTTACTTCTTTGGCCGATATGAAATATAGACCAGCTACCCACGAATGCAAGCATCACAAGATTTTTCACTCTCACACTTCAGGTTGGGAACATTCATGACAATTCTCAATTAAGATATTTTCCCCATGTCTTGTTGATTGATGTTTTCTAGTCTCCGATGCCACAAATTGTTTTCATCTTCAACAGTCATGTAACAGAAATTTTATTCACTATCAACCTTATACAAGATTCCTTCTATTATGCATCCCTTCATAAGTGAATTGCATGTCTTTCCCTTTATAGTGCATCCTTTCTGATTAAAAGTAACTATAAGTCCCGAGTCATAGAGTTGACTCAAGCTGAGGAGATTATGACGTAGGCCATCTACATAAAAGACTTCAGTCATCATTAGTTCTCCATTAGCTAATTTGGTACTTCCACTCCCTTTGATTTTCAGAGCTCCATCAGTATGAAATCGTACTATACCATCAACCTACCTTTTGATATCTGTTAGTAGGCCGGCATTACCTATCATATGAGATGAAAAAGTGCTTTCCAGAATCCATGTAATGTTTTTCTTTGTAGTTTTGAGGGCCACCTCTAAAATGTTGGATTTCTCAATATTCTTCCTTTCCTTCCATGAGACATTGGATCGAGTATATAGTATTGATGGAATTTCAATTATCTCTTCCGCATACCCAGGTTCTTCATAGAAGAAATCTTTTTTGAGAGGAGAAAACCTGCTTGAAAGAGAAAAATTGTCTTGCTGATGAGACATGACATGTCTTGAACTTTGGTATGAGGTGTCCATGTCCCTTCTCTGACAGAAATTTGCAGCCTTATGACCAAATTTATAACAAGGAAAAAATATCCCTAGAAATTGTTTCTTATATAAGAATTAGGATATGAATTTGTTCTCCTTTGTTGAACTTCTATATCTTCTCCATTCAGATAGCTTCTTGCCTCTTCACAATAAGACATGGTATGGCCCAGATAGCCACAGAACTGACACTTCATGAGAGGAAATGTCTTCTCACATGAATTTCTCTTCATACCTTCTTCCTTGAGAGAATAGATAGACTGCCTGTCATTACTGAAAGCTTGAGGTCAATTTTCAGTTCTCCTTTTCTATTTGATTGAGGGTCCCCTTTTCATCACTTTATGAAACATTTCAACATGTTCAACATTCATCTTATATTTCTTTTGAATCGTTTAACTTCCAGAAGTTGATGGCTCATCTTCACATCCAATTCCACTCTTTCCCATGAAAGCGGGTCTTTGATCACTCAATATGTTTCCAACCACATCTAAACCACACTTGGCAGATGCTAGTAATTCTGCATATGATAATCATCCAATCTGTATTTTCGTCCTCGATTATTTTGGAATTGATCAAGTCTCAAGTTTACTCCTTAGAGTAAAAACATCCTCCTCAAGACCCACCATAGTCTTTGATTTTTCATCTAGTCTGGAGGTGAGGTCATTGATGACCTTTCCCTACTCTTCAATTCTCAGCTTCAGATCCACTATATAATCATTGCTTTCAATTATTTTATACTGTACCATCACAAATTCTACTAGTCGTTCAATTTCAGTGTAGAGACCTAAAGCATGACGTACATGGACATTACATTACATTTGCAAAATACTTAGTACATAACAAAAACACACACACAAGGATCGTAATAGTTTAGTGTCTTTGGAAACTCGGAACGTAATCTTCTAATCGTGGTGAAAGATCTTCAATATCTCCCATAGAGATCTTCCATTTTTTTATAACTAAAACCTTTCTTTATATCCTGGGGAAAAGAAAACATAAAAGGGTGAGCTCAAATTCTCAGTAAGGGTAAACAAAAGAAAAATCAATCACATCATATTCATAAGAACATAACTTTTGGAAATCGTAACCTGCAAAAGAGAGAATAATTTCATAACATGGGATAAATCATAGTAGTGAAATGACATCCCAATAATCATAACTTAAAACATAAAACTTTGTGGCATACACACATAATCATATAGAATCATTTCTTGTTAGTCAAGACTTATTTCCAAGACTATCTTAGTGGACAAAGTCCCTTTCTGAACCGAGTCACCCTCGTTTCAGTCCTGTTTCACTGAACCGGTATAACCAACCATTCCAGCCATGTCTATCTCATTAGATATAAAATCTTTACCCAATATATTGGAGGGAGATATGGGTCCCACCCATCTTATAATGAAACCATTCTTATGTGTGCCACAAAATCATAAACCATACATCATAGCATAACACATGTAATAAAAATGGGAATCTTTAAACATCGTGATATCATAAAACAATTAATATAAAATAAAAGAATTCATAAAAATATTTCCATCACAACATAATCAAATCCATTTAATAATAGGGATAGAAACATAACCCTTTATTATCTTAGATGGAAAATAATTTTGATAGAACACTTGAACTCCATTCTTGAGGAAAATACCCTTTCTTCTTCAAAAACATTTTTCCTTTCTTAACATGTCATTCAACTTTAAACTAAAATAAGTTGATTAAAAATAAACTTGAAAACTTGTAAAGAAATATTCTTGGAAATAATGTTCTAAAAATCCATTCATGTCGTATAAGTTAAAAAAACATTCTTCGTACTTTTGTCGGAAAAGTCAAAAAGTACCTCGTACGAAAAAGATTCCTTTCATATCTTTTACTAAAAACTAACCAAAGGGTAAAATTGGATTTAAACAATTGTAGGTGGATGGAAATAACGTTACATATTGAGGAAACATGGATGTGGATGATAAAATACACCCCAGTAAATTTCAAAGTATAAACAATCTCGGATAAAAATGAGATTGTGATATTTTCCCTTACCTTAGGTCCGACTTGCTTTGTACGTGTCTGAACATCCTGTATAATGATTTAAATCATGTTATTGACTTATTCCAGAATCATATTTATTGTTATTATATCATATATGGTCCACTTATGAATTTATATTACCCGTTCTTTTGTAAATTCATGTTAAAGAAGCGTTTTGGGTAAAATGGTTTCATTTATCGTAGGTGTTTGGACTTGTTGTTCTTGACATTATTGTTACTTATATCATGATTTACTTACTTCCAGAATATAAAGTATGATTTATATATCATATATATTCAGTATATATATATATAATAGATAGATAAATGAAATGAAACACAACGTTCATGGAGACGGTAGTCCGTACGTACGCATGAACGCTGCTTTCCTTTCCTTATTGTCTTGAATGGAAGTAAGTAGATGACATATATATATATATATACATAAATCCAGTAGATTTACCATGTCATATATTCCATTATTATTCATTATATATACTTTATAATCATTCTGGAATGGTTAACATGGATAATGAATCTCATCGCGTCGTGGAGACGGTAGTCCGTACGTACGCACGAGCGATGATATCGTTCCCATGGTCGTGGAATTGTGTTGAAGTGTATGTATACTATTTCAGTATCAATATCACTTTATAATAATCATATATAGTTACTAATTACACCATTATACCCATCCTATTAAGGTGGTGGCGGAAAATAGCTTACACCACGGCGTGGAGACGGTATTCCGTACGTACGCACGCACGGTGATTTCATTTTCCGTAGGATGGATAGATGGTTAAATATGGTTGTTTCATAATTATAATAACATATCAGTATATGAATGATACTGATGTTATTACTTCATAATGAAACAACTAAAGAAGAATAAGTTGAAGAAGAAAGAAATTGGAAAGGATCGGTAATGTATATTACCTCTTCTTTGAAGTGCTTCTTTGAGACCTCCTTTTTGGGCACTAAAACTGGTCTTTTAAGAAGACCAGGACCTCTAGGATGATACTAGGGAAGTGGAGAAGAGATTTGGGCAGGGTTTGGCCGAACTTGAATACTCAAATTGTTTTGAGGAGGAGAGTGAGGAGGTTACCTTTTTTAAGGGAGGAGAGGGGCATCTTAGGAAAATCTCAAAATATTATTTTATATTAAGGTCAAATTCTGTTTATAATTGTTCCAAATGGTCTTATTTCTAATCTAATGTGGGTATGGGTCGAAATCCTCTCATCCAATAGGATTTAGACAAGTTTAAGTTACTATTTTAACCTTATCAATTAGATTTAACTCTAAGTTAAATAATTTATCTTTTACCGTGTCTTTTTGTTTTCTTACACTATATGGTTAATAAACATACTATATGAAGACAAACGAACCCCAAGTTGTTTATTATTAATATATATATCCTTATCTAAGTCATTTTTCCGAACCTTAGATTTTTAGGAATTAAATAACAATTAATAATATAATATTTGTTTTAAAAACTAATTTATGTCAATTTTGACACTATTTGGTACATGATTTTTATGAAATTTCTAAAATAATGATAAGTTCGAACAAAGTTACTTAAATCAACAATAAAATGTCATATTAACCTAGAAAATTAGTTTATGTCATAAAAAGTCTCAAATTACATTTATTTGAGCATTTATAACATCAATTATGTTAATGTTTCTTAAAAAGGTAATTACTACATCATTGTTGTGTCATAAATAAATTAAATTATTTAAAATATAAAAATTACAAATAAAATACCATTATGTAGGAAATATTTGTATCTTTCTAATGAATATTTATAGTCGAATTTATCTTATGTATAACCCCATATTAAAAAAATTTTAGTAAATAATCTTTGATTTTAACTCTTTTAACACTTCTTTAAATAAATTAATAATAAATGTCCTAATCTAATCCATGTGGGCCTAAATGGTCATATTTTATTCCTATGTTTGTTTTTGGTCAAATTACACTTTTCCACTAGAATTAGGACATGTTTTAGGGTAATAATAATATCATTTCTACCCTTAATTACCCTATTTACTTTTAACCGTGGTAAAAAAAGTAAAAAGATACTATTCACCAAAAATTTATTTTCATCTCATTGAACCACATTTTACTTACTGACATCAACCGTGTCTCTCAGATTTTTGAAATTCCATTTACAGAAGCGGTAAAATTAAGATTTATGAAAAATTTAATTTTTTTAACTACCACTTAGTAGTTTCACTATTCATCAAAAATTGAAGTTTTTCAGAGAAATGCCAAAATTTCACCCTAAGCTATAATTGATATTCCGAATTCAAAAATTATTTCTATTTTACAAAATTACCAACATATATGTTGCATTAATTAATTTTATAATTAATTTCCACTGTCACAACAAATAGCGTGTTTTTAAGAGATAATAACTATCAAAAGATTAACACTTGTTTATGTCTAGTGTAATGTGAAATTACATCCAATGAACAACATTGTATTGAATTGTAAAAATATATTCTAAATATACTTTAAATCCACTCAAATTAATAATTTATCACTATTAATTATTTCGATTAAAAAAGTTGTTGTTAATTATAATTTAGTAATTTTCACTATTCATCAAAATATAAAAGTTATCTGAAAAGTACCAAAATTTCACCTTAGGCTAAATTCGATACTCTGAATCCAAAAATGAAGTCCATTTTGAGAGCTAAAATTTCTAAAATTTTAAAAGTTAGTTATTACTATTCTTAATGGCTAGTTTTAATAATATTTAAATAGCATATCGTTGTTTAGTGAAACTCAATATTACGTACTACACACGCTATTGAGAAAGGTCGTGATTGCGTGTAATGAAAGGCAAGTCAAGGATGTGTGTTGTGAAAGCTCCTTTTGGTGTAGCGTACAACACAAGACATTAATAAAATTAAAAAGAATATTTTTCATAAAATCTCGGGCTGTTACATTCTACCCCCCTTAAAATGAATTTCGCCCTCGAAATTCGTCTGGGTTATAAATGTTTTACTACTCGAAAATTTGTTTAATAGAAACCCACATCGTAAAAAGGGAATACCAAAACCAATCTTTAAAAACAAAGGTATGAAACGTAACGGTTACCCAAAAAAACTAATCACTGGGTTTCCACATAGGTGAAAATATGGATATGGAAGAGAAATCTAACCATCATATTCTGATGGAGAGTGGTAGAGAACATGGCTATGGAAAAGCCAGTAATCACAAATCCATAGATTTGTGATGATATAAGGTACCATATAATTCACCGGATATAAGGTCACTAGGACAACATTTTTTTTGGTTTTCAAGATCATTTCCCTAAAGTTGAAGAATTTGAATTAGAATAAATACTTACTTTATTTTGGTAAAATCTCACTGTTGTTCGTACTTTAAACAATTTCCACTTCATCTCCTAAAGAAATGAAGTTGAATTTGTTTTTCATGATGTGTTAATTGATCATGTGATAGAATGATGGGTTATTCCATCTGTCTCAAACAAAAGGTTAGAACAGTTATCAAAAAATACATAAGTCCATCTATAGTGAGATTAATCATATATGGTTCCTAAAATAGACTTATACATCATATATCATACTGCTTAATAAAATAAAACTAGTTTCTAATAAACAAGGACTTCCTGTAGGCTAGTGGTAGGCGATAAAGGCCAGTCACACTTCGGTTGTGGGTTCGATTCCCACAGCCTTGTCCGACGCGATGGGCTGTCGCCCGTCCTGCAGGTTGTCCTTTTTCTAAATCTATATTACTATAACATCAAATCAATAATATCGAAAAATGTTTTATCCTAACTTATGTCCAACATAATCCATTCTAATCTTTAGGCTTATCTAAAATACTTCGGTCCAAGCTCATAGTATAAAGAAAATGATTACTTGAAATGTCACAGAACAATCACGTGAATGCCATCATTTATCCCCCATATATCATAAGATATATCTTGTTGGTCAAATTACAAACATGTAAATACCATAATCATGTATTTTATTGAATAATGAAGACCCATTTAACCTTAGTGAAAACATGAATGCAGTTAAAAGTTAACACTATCCACATACCAAAATCTTCAAAATTCTATATACTCAAACCATGATATCACATAGTCCTTATATTAATCATGAGCTCATGAATACTGTTAAACATTTCATTTTCTCATTTTCCCTTCATTTTGCGCATATCATCTTATTTCCAAAAATATCTCAATCACTTTGAATACCACATTAGACCAACACATAAATATTCCAATACTTTATGATACAACATTATTTTGGAATCCCATTACATAAACACATAATCATTCCACCACATCGTTGTCATATTCAGCATCGCCAATAGTGATCGCATGTGACTTCCCTTTGTCCTTTTCCTTAAGTGGTTGCTCATGTTGATCATCACTAACCCTTGGATTAGGGAATTTATTAGCATAATGCCCCATTTCCTTGCACTTGAAGAATTGGAGTGCTGATGGTGCGTTCTCTGCAGTGTTTGCTTTATTCACATCATTAGAAACCCTTTTTCCATTACTTCGACACTCAGCTACTCGATGACCTTCTTTTCCACACTTAAAACATTTTCTAGTCCCTTTAAGACAATCTCCACCATGCTTCTTCCCACACTTTGTGCATAAGGAAACATTCATCTTCTTTTCACCATTATTCTGAGATTTCTCCTTGAACTCCATCTTTCGTTTCTTGTCAAAACCATGAGATGGATATGTAACACCAACTTCCATTTCTACCTTGATAGCACAACTCGCAATTTCTTCATAGCTACTGAAGTCTCTTATAGCTAATTCCCTTCGAAGACTTGGTTTTAAGCCACTGAAAAATCGATCAACATTACTTTCAGGTTGGATGATAAATCCAGATGCATACCTTGCAAGCCTTGTAAAATTCACTTCGTATATACCAACAGATTCATCATCCTTTTGCTTTAGTTCAAGAAACTCCTTCTCCATCTTTGTTCGAAGAATACGAGGGAAGTACTTACTGAAAAACAAGTTCTTGAACTCGTCCCATTCCATGGACTCAATTTCATATCTTGGCCTCGTATTATTGATAAGATTCCAACATTGATCAGATTCACCTTCCAAACGATATACTGCTAAGATGAATTTATCATGTTCAGAACATTGAAGAACTGAAAATATCTTTTCAGTGGTACTGATCCATTGTTCAGCAACAAGTGGATCGGAAGTCCCACTGAAAGAAGGTGGACGTTGCCTCATGAAGGACTCAATAGAATATTCTTCCCTTCTCTGCTCATTTGGAAGTCCAGAATGATTCATATCTTGTGTAAGTATAGCAATAAGATTTTGCACTCCATCTCCCATAACATTTGTTTGTTCAGTATAACAATCATTGCATTCTCCATTGCATTGATCAACACGGTTCCTTCGGGTTCCATCCATCGTCTAAAACCCAAAAAGAATAGTGTGAGAGGCAAAAATCATGCTAGGGAAAACAACATAATAAAGGGGTAGAACCTTCAATATCTAACATCTTAGGTTTAATTATATTATCGTTAGCGTAATTCTAGTACTATAACCTATACGTATACTTAACCTTAGGGACATCCCTAGACATACCTTAGAAATATCTCTAGGGATCTCACTAACTTTTTCGCATCCTAGTTTCCAAAGGTTGACTAAACCTTTCCTCTGATACCAACTGTAGAGACCCGAAGCCTGACGTACATGGCCATTACATTACATTTTCGGAATAATTAGTACATAACAAAAAAACACACACAAGGATCGTAATAGTTTAGTGTCTTTGGAAACTCGGAACGTAATCTTCTAATCGTGGTGAAAGATCTTCAATATCTCCCATAAAGATCTTCCCTTTTTTTATACCTAAAACCTTTCTTTATATCCTGGGGAAAAGAAAACATAAAAGGGTGAGCTCAAATGCTCAGTAAGGGTAAACAAAAGAAAAATCAATCACATCATATTCATAAGAACATAACTTTTGGAAACCGTAACCTGCAAAAGAGAGCATAATTTCATAACATGGGATAAATCATAGTAGTTAAATGAAATCCCAATAATCATAACTTAAAACATGAAACTTTTTGGCATACACACATAATCATAAAGAATCATTTCTTGTTAGTCAAGACTTATTTCCAAGACTATCTTAGTGGACAAAGTCCCTTTCTGAACCGAGTCACCCTCGTTTCAGTCCTGTTTCACTGAACCGGTATAACCTACCATTCCAGCCATGTCTATCTCAAGAGATATAAAATCTTTACCCAATGAATTTGAGGGAGATATAGGTCCCACCCATCTTATAATGAAACCATTCTTATGTGTGCCACAAAATCATAAACCATACATCATAGCATAACCCATGTAATAAAAATGGGAATCTTTAAACATCGTGATATCATAAAACAATTCATATAAAATAAAATATTTCATAAAAATATTTCCATCACAACATAATCAAATCCATTTAACAATAGGTATATAAACATAACCATTTATTATCTTAGATGGAAAATAATTTTGATAAAACACTTGAATTCCATTCTTGAGGAAAATATCCTTTCTTCTTCAAAAAAATTTTTCCTTTCTTAACATGTCATAAAACTTTAAACTAAAAGAAGTTGATTAAAAATAAACTTGAAAACTTGTAAAGGAATCTTCTTGGAAATAATGTTTTAAAAATCCATTCATGCCGTATAAGTTAAAAAACATTCTTCGTACTTTTGTCGGAAAAGTCAAAAAGTACCTCGTAAGAAAGAGATTCCTTTCATATCTTTTACTAAAAACTAACCAAAGGGTAAAATTGGATTTAAACAATTGTAGGTGGATGTAAATATTGTTACATATAGGGTAAACATTGATGTGGATGATAAAATACACCCCATAAATTTTAAAGTATAAACAATCTCAGATAAAAATGGGATTGTGATATTTTCCCTTACCTTAGGTCCGACTTGGTTTGTACATGTCCGAACCTCCTGTATAATGATTTAAATAATGTTATTGACTTATTCCAGAATCATATTTTTTGTTATTATATCATATATGGTCCACTTATGACTTTATATTACCCTTTCTTTTGTAAATTCATGTTAAAGAAGCGTTTTGGGTAAAATCGTTTCATTTATCGTAGGTGTTTGGACTTATTGTTCTTGAAATTATTATTACTTATATCATGATTTACTTACTTCCAGAATATAAAGTATGATTTATATATCATATATATTCAGTATATATATATATATATAATAGATAGATAAATGATATGAAACACACCGTTCATGGAGACGGTAGTCCGTACGTACGCATGAACGCTGCTTTCCTTTCCTTATTGTCTTGAATGGAAGTAAGTAGATGACATATATATATATATATACATAAATACAGTAGATTTACCATGTCATATATTCCATTATTATTCATTATATGTACTTTATAATCATTCTGGAATGGTTAACATGGATAATGAATCTCATCGCGTCGTAGAGACGGTAGTCCGTACGTACGCACGAGCGATGATATCGTTCCCATGGTCGTGGAATTGTGTTGAAGTGTATGTATACTATTTCAGTATCAATATCACTTTATAATAATCATATATAGTTACTAATTACACCATTATACCCATCCTATTAAGGTGGTGGCGGAAAATAGCTTACACCACGGCGTGGAGACGGTATTCCGTACGTACGCACGCGCAGTGATTGTATTTTCCGTAGGATGGATAGATGGTTAAATAGGGTTGTTTCATACTTATAATAACATATCAGTATATGAATGATACTGATGTTATTACTTCATAATGAAACAACTAAAGAAGAAGAAGTTGAAGAAGAAAGAAATTCTAAAGGATCGGTAATGGATATTACCTCTTCTTTGAAGTGATTCTTTGAGACCTCCTTTTAGGGCACTAAAATTGGTCTTTTAAGAAGACCAGGACCTCTAGGATGATACTAGGGAAGTGGAGAAGAGATTTTTGCAGGGGTTGGCCGAGCTTGAATGCTCAAATTTGTGTGAGGAGGAGAGGGAGGAGGTGCCCTTTTATAAGGGAGGAGAGGGGCATCTTAGGAAAATCTCAAAATATTATTTTATATTAAGGTCAAATTCGGTTTATAATGGTTCCAAATGGTCTTATTTAGAAGATAAAGTGGGGATGGGTCGAAATCCTCTCATCCAATAGGATTTAGACAAGTTTAGGTTATTATTTTAACCTTATCAATTAGATTTAACTCTAAGTTAAATAATTTAACTTTTACCGTGTCTTTTTGTTTTCTTACACTATATGGTTAATAAACTTACTGTATGAAGCCAAACGAACCCAAACCTGTTTATTATTAATATATCTATCCTTATCCAAGTCATTTGGCCGAACCTTATATTTTTAGGAATTAAATAACAATTAATAATATAATATTTGTTTTAAAAACTAATTTATGTCAATGTTGACACTATTTGGTACATGATTTTTATGAAATTTCTAACAGAATTATAAGTTAAAAACAAGTTACTTAAATCACCAATACCATGTCATATTAACCTAGAAAATTAGTTTATGTCATAAAAAGTCTCAAATTACATTTATTTGGGCATTTATAACATCAATTATGTTAATTTTTCTTAAAAAGGTAATTACTGCATCATTGTTGTGTCATAAATAAATTAAATTATTTAAAGTCTAAAAATTACAAATAAAATACCATTATGTAGGAAATCTTTTTATCTTTCTAATTAATATTTATAGTAGAATTTATCTTATGTATAACCCCATATTAAAAATGTTTTAGTAAATAATCTCTGATTTTAACTCTTTTAACTCTTCTTTAAATAAATTAATAATAAATGTCCTAATCTAATCCATGTGGGCCTAAATGGTCATATTTTATTCCTAAGTTTGTTTTTGGTCGAATTAAACTTGTCCAATAGAATTAGGACATGTGTTAGGGTAATAATAATATCATTTTTACCCTTAATTACCCTATTTACTTTTAACCGTGGTAAAAAAAAGTAAAAAGTTACTATTCACCAAAAAAATTATTTTCATCTCATTGAACCACATTTTACTTACTGACATCAACCGTGTCTCTCAGATTTTTGAAATTCCATTCACAGAAGCAGTAAAATTAAGATTTATGAAAAAATTAATTTTTTTAACTACCACTTAGTAGTTTCACTATTCATCAAAAATTTAAGTTTTTCAGAAAAATGCCAAAATTTCACCCTAAGCTATAATTGATATTCCGAATTCAAAAATGATTTCTATTTTACAAAATTCCCAACATATAAGTTTCATTAATTAATTTTATAATTAATTTCCACTGTCACAACAAATAGCAGGTTTTTAAGAGATAAAAACTATCAAAAGATTTACACTTGTTTATGTCTGGTGTAAATGTGAAATTACCTCCAATGACCAACATTGTATTGAATTGTAAAAATATATTCTAAATATACTTTAAATCCACTCAAATTAATAATTTATCACTTTTAATTATTTCGATTAAAAAAGTTGTTTTTAATTATAATATAGTAATTTTCACTGTTAATCAAAATATGAAAGTTATCCGAAAAGTACCAAAATTTCACCTTAGGCTAAATTCGATACTCTGAATCCAAAAATGAAGTCCATTTTGAGAGCTAAAATTTCTAAAATTTTAAAAGGTGGTTATTACTATTCTTAACGGCTATTTTTAATAATATTTTAATAGCATATCGTTGTTTAGTGAAACTCAGTATTACGTACAACACACGCTATCGAGGAAGGTCGCGATTGAGTGTAATGCAAGGCAAGTCAAGGATGTGTGTTGTGAAAGCTATTTTTGGTGTAGCGTACAACACAAGACATTAATAAAACTAAAAAGAATATTTTTCATAAAATCTCGGGCTGTTACATTCAACTTCATGTTGATCAACGTATTTAGCTAATTTGTATACAATTGATTTCCACTTATTTCACCTCTTACATTTAATCTTAAGCTTACTAACCACATCCTTATGTTTTATATCAGGATCTACAAAAGTTCTCAGTTGTTTTTCTCTACTAGTATCTTCTGAATTTTCAACAGTTTCCATCATGGAAGCATGGTTCCCAGTTTTGAATTCTAGTTCTTCTTCATCCAAGAATTCGTTATAATCTTCTTTCTCTTCACAGACAAAACTCTTCCTTTGCATTTTCATTACAGATTCAAAGTCTCCATTTTTGATGAACCTTCTCTGAGGTTTCTCGAAGCTTTCATCTTCACTATCTTCAACATTGATCTTTATTATACACTGAGAGAAATGTGTGAAACCTTTTTACAATGAAAACATGCAAGAGGTAACTTCTATTTGAATTTCCCTTTTACCTTCTGGAATATATTTACAATAAGTTAAAGAATTTATTTTCCTACGTCATCGTCTCCGCTACTGTATTTTGAGATTTTCAGTTTATCCATGGCCCTGAATGCAATTTCCTTGCTCAGACGATTTGTAGAATCTTCTGGTTTGACTCTCATTTCATATGCTACCAAGCTGCTCAGTAGATCATCCAGAGAATTTTTGGAAGTATCTCTTTCATCAAGGGCTAACACTTTTCCATTGTATATAGGTGGAAGCCTTCTTAATATTTTCTTTAAAATATAAATGTCTTTTATTTCTTCATCTAGACCCCGAATTGGTCAAACCACTTTAGTAATTCGATTGAAGAATGAGTCTGCATTTTCATCTGGATGCATCTTCAGATCATCAAACCGATTTTGCAGCGCTTGTAGTTTCACCTCCTTCACATTGCTATCTCCTTTGTAAATATTCTTGAGCTTATCCCACATGTATTTTTCTGAGGTGCAATTCATCACCTTTATGTAGATATGATCACAAAGGGCTGCAGTGAGAGAATTTTGTGCTTTAGCATCTGTATCAAGAATTTTCCTGTCTGTTTTAGTCATAGCCAGGCCTGTTGGATCAGTGACATGTATTCCTTGCACAGTAGAAAATAAAACTTCCATTCTATGATATCTTAGATGAGATCTCATTCTGTTCTTCCATATCTGGAAATTACTTCCATCGAAGTGAGGGAATCCACTGAGAATGACTGCACTCTCCATGATGATAAAGGACAGATTCAACATCATCAACCCCACTCTGATACCACATGAAGGACACTGGGACACCCATAGAGGGGAGGGGTGAATCAGGGTGAAAACTTTTTCTTTTAATGTGATGGATCTTATTCCCACTTTGGTAGGAACTTGTTGAACATGTATGATGAAAATGATCAGAAAGCAAACATTCACATGCACAAAGAAGACACAAAACTTTTTACTTGGTTCACCAGTAAGGGCTACTTCCAAGGAGCATACACCGACAAGTAGTCATTCGTACCAAATTCCACTAATCATCACTAGTTGGGGATTACAATGGTTCAGGCACAGTCACTCTATCCCAGGCTCACTGCCTTTACAAAGGTTTAGGGATAGCACACTGCTTCCCTTGGGTCACTCCTGTTGACTCCCCCTGGCTCACTACCCTTGGTGAAGTCACACTCAGTTTATAGACGTGATGGACTATTCATTATTGCATAAGAATTCATACTATTTTGTATGTAGATACTTTGTTGAAGTCCAACTCTCACCAGAAGATGAATCTCACTTTGCGCTGAGGGTACCGGGTAATCTTCCAGCTTTAGTGAAGCTTCAAAAGGACATATGTAATTTAACATCCCTGGCACACTTCTCCAAGCCCAGGGTGAAAGTTTCAATCCTGGTGCACAATTTACATGTGCGGTCCAAATTCAGAGTGCAGGTGACACCAAACCACTTGCGCGACACTGCCTCCTTCAACACCAAACTTGCACGACGTTGCGCCATTAACTCCCCAACTTCCTTGATCGTGCAGCCAACTACAGGCATGTAGCCTCTACTAGTGCGACCTAAAAACAACTTACGCGACTCAACCACTTGCACGAAGAGATCTAGAAAAATCTCTAAGTCTTTTACTTAATGAAAATGAGGAGGGGTGGTCCGCTATTTATAGGCAAACATGACCCCCTGCGCGGTGGTGCGCAGGTCTTCTCTCGGCGAGCAAGTTCTGGCGTGCAACTCATCCTCCCTAGCCACTATCGTGCTACACACATGCACGACCACACTAATACTTGTGTTACCTTATTTAATTTTCCATATTTTGAGGTTATGATCTTGATAAACAATAGGCGCACAAGTTTCCAATCATCCTAGGCATCAGCGTGCAACTCTCTTCACGGCGCGTAGGTCACTTGCGCAACCAGCAAAAAACATGTGCGGCCCTTATCCCTTTTCCATTTTCCCATGTTGTGACCTTGAAAAACATATGGCACACATGATTCCTCTCCATAATGTACATGGTGCACATGTCACTTTTCCAAAAAAAAACTTTTCTCTATTTGTTGATATTCAGACCCAAAAATGTGGAAAACACTGGGAAACGGTGCCACCTTCAATACTGTTGGCTGCTTTAACTATATGATCTCTTTGCTGGTACACATTCTGAACTTCCACTTAGGATTGAAAACAAATAAAAATTATTCTCCAAATCATGCATATATGACCATGGTTCCAATATATTTTAATATCAAAAGAATGATATTGTCGCTCGTGCGTACGTAAGGACTACCATCTCCACGAACGTGATTAGATTCATTCCCCATCATATTCATTCAAAACTAATTCTCATTTTATGATTAAAATTAATTTTTAAGAAATTCATATAATTCTGGATATGAATAAGATACAACATATCCATATAAAACATGTCTAATGTAACAAAACATATAAAAGTGAACGAGTAAGTTAACACCCGAAACAACGATAATACTAAGATATTATTAACAAAGTAATGTTAACAGATCATATATGATATCATATAAATTTAAATTATTCTTGTATAATTTAATAACAATTATTTCACCATTATACTGGAGGTTATCCTATCCTCGACCATGGAAAAGTATAAGGTATGGGTTTATTTAACAATCTCTTCATTATCCGAGGTTGTTTAAACGTAATTATCTACTCAGGCCTCTTTATCATCCACATCCATGTTTCTTAAAAATGTATTTCAAATTATTATTAATATTTTATAGAACATGGGTTAATGTCATTTATACCCTTGATTTACTTTTTATATGATGTTTATAAAGGAATCTTTCCACCATTTTCCAAACAAGGTCCTTTTTAACCATTTCGATAGAATTAAGGTAAGAATGTTTTTTTAACTTATACAGCGGGTGCAGTTATTCTCCACTGTTATTAGACCTTTGAATCTTCCCTTAAATTCTTATAAGAATATTTTCAAATTAAATGTTTAATTTTATAAAAATGTGACTTTTAAATGATTTAAAAATATATATATATTTCTCTCAAATAGATTTGATTTCATCTATGTCAACGTCATTTGATGAATTTTATGCTTATTTAATGTGATTCTTTATGATACAGAACTTCCAAATTTTATTGAAGGTTTTGTGATATGTTTGACTGTGTATGTGTTATTTTTATACCATTCATGTTTTATGGATAAATTATTAACATTTCATAAGATATTCTTAATACGAATGTTTATGTTATGTTTAAACCTGTTCATATGAGGAATGAATTGGACTTAATAAGTAATGGGTGGAGACCGATATAGCTCCTCGATGCATCGGTAGGTCTCATGAGACAAACTAGTGTCTTGTCAGAAGGCCTTGACAAAATCTTATTTGTAGTCTTGGAAAAAATCCTTGACTATGTGGTTACGATAGTCTGGATTTATGTATTCCATCATTATGAAAGTGGTTATTGATATTGCATAAGATTATTCGACTAGTATAATATCCATGTGAATAAGTAAATGGAATTATTTCATTTTATTTCTGCCATATTATGTTGATGTTCAAGTTTAAAAGGATTTTGTTTTAGTTATACATTGCCCTAAATGTTTATGCTTATTTATGAAAGTTTCCGCAATTTTTTTATCCTTACTAGGCATTTGAGGTCACCCCTTTCTATGTTTTATTTTTACCATGATATGAAGAAGTATTTTATGAATGACATGTTGGGATAGTATGAGGGGATAAGAGTGTGGACTATGGAGACTATATTTTTGTAGTTTTAATTTTATGATGTAATGAAAACTTTATGAATATATCAAGTGATTCCAGGGCTACTAAACTAATCGGTCTTTTGAGACTTGATCGTTTTTTATCATGACAATCTTATGTAATAATGCACTGACTCTGGGTAACTGGGGTCGGGGCGTTACACATTCGTCATGTTATATTGTGTTATGGTATGGTTTTAGTAACTAGATAAATTTGAATGTGCATATGTATTGGTAGAATTATGTATTGACATGAGGTTCTACACTCATGGGTTGGGTTAGACTGAGACTCTAAACACCACCCCAATAATTCATGGGTTAGGGGAGGGGGTGGAGACTCAATTCCCCTAATTGGTAAATTCAACCTAGACTATGGATTTGAGGTGAGGATAATGTGTAGATGTGATATGTGTATCCCATGTGAGATAGGTAATTCAGTTATTTCACTTATTCATTGTTATTTATTTCTTTATACCCTTGTGAATAAAATAATTATGCATAACCAATGGAACATGTGATAATAATGGGTTATGTAACAAAGTTGTTATAAGAAATAAATCTGGGGTAAATGCTAGGAATTAATTAAGTGAACCTTGGATATTTAATTGAACCCAATATGTCCTTTTTTTTAATTCAAAATAGTATATTCTTGAATTCACTATATAGTAGACTGGATATTTTCCAGATAGTGTTTTTTGTGGCCTACAATTTTTTTTACTCACGCCCTACTCAGGCATCCATTGGGTACCTGAGCAGATCTCTAGGTTGCAGGTTAGGATGAGGACATGGTCCCTACACTAGGATGTTCAGTTGGGATCAGTATTTACATGTATAATGACCCATAATTAGAGACTGGAACTATGGGGGGATTTTTCATTTTGTTTTATTTTGGTTTTTATTCACTTTTCACTACTATTATGGCATAGCATGGTTTTCTTGTGGTTTATACCCTATTTGGGAAACATTTTGTTTTTCATGTTTAATTGTTGTTTTATATTTATATAGGTATTAATATTGTCTCCTAATGTGTATTACTCTATTTTTGAGTGTATAGTCACCTCATGTGATAAATTATACCCTCTCCACTAGTCAGCAACCTCTTCCATATGACAAGGCACACTTGAGGTCATGTGACGACTCTGCTCGAGGAACATGTATAATGGTTTCTAGGTTGGGGACAACACTAAGTGGTATCATAGGAGTTATTTTATCTTTATTAATACTTGTGGAATGTAGATAGAAGGGTATGATAGTGTTAGGGCTTGGTACTGATATCATTATTTGGAGTAGAAAACCCATATATGAGGGAGAACAATATTCACCCATGGTGGGAATTTTTTTACTTGATCTGTGTAGTTACAGTTTAATGATATTTCACTATTGTATGATTCACATGTTGTGTTATTTTATAGATTTATGATATTTCACTAATTTATAGAATGGCATGGTGTCCTCTATTCCTGAATCATTTTTGGCACCTAAGGATATAGGTGGAATTTATCATTATACGTACACAGCCGAGAAGGGTGTGCGAGGCATAGGGAAAACAATGAATTTTTAATTCTTGATTAATATGAAGAGTATTGTGCCTAATAATGGTAGTGAAATTGCGAGAAGAAAAATAAGTTAAATAAATAGTTAATGAATATCATGTATAAAGAAATGTTTTTACTAGGTGAATGTATTGGGCTTCCATTGATTGGTAAGGATGATTTAGTGTCTAAATGAAAAATATTGGATAATGACAGTAAAATTGTAAATGATTTTTTCTTAATTATTGATGTAAATGAGTTACAATTATTCTATTAACAAGTTTTGAAAATGGGAAATGTGCCTAAGAGGAAAGGATCATGTTGTGAAATGAAAATTGTTTTGAAGATGTGTTCAAAAATAACGTGTGATTAAATAAATTGGTTAAACCTTATTGACCATGACCTGTAATTGGAGTGGAAGAGGGTAGTGTTATAATTTCAGTGATTACCATTCAAATAGAGTATGAAGAATCATTGTTATATGATTGAGAGCATGAAAACCCATCCATCTGGGGATGAATCATTTTGGCTTTTCATCGAAGCATCTCTTCAATGAAAATTTTAAAATGAGAATGATTGAGTTCAATGGTGGGTATCCTCTTTTTATTGGTAGGAACCTTGTATGTGTGGTTTGGTGTAGTGAGATTTCCCAACTTTGAGACTTTGTATCTGGAATGTGTGGCCTCAGTGGCTATGATATGGCATGGGTGGGGTGTTTGGTGAACCCATCATGGGGTTGTGGAAATTGGGATGAGGGGAGTTTTTCAGTAATGCGAGTGTGGATACTCTTGGGGTTCGTGACTGTATGGATAACATGAGTGAACTTAAGTTTAGGGCCTATGTCTTGGTGACCTGGTGAGTAGAAACATTGTGAGTGCATTTGGGATCCCAGAGAGGATATTTTTTGTAGTGTTGATGAATGATTTCACCTTTGGGACGAGACCTAGCATAAATTAATGTTGGTGTACTAATAATTGTGTGCATTCGAATTGGGGTGAGAGTTTCATTCTGAAAATTTCATTTATCATGTCATGATATGAAAGGTTAGGAGAGGGGACCTATGTTTTTTACTTGTTTTGAATCCAGTATTGGGATTTTTTATCATTCAACCCCCAATGTGACCTATGAGAGAGGTCGGATGGGGTTCCCAATGCTTTTTGGAGTGTGTCGCACATGTAGATGTTTTGGATATTGATAGTGGGACTCAAAGTACTTCAGGGTGCTATGATGGCCTTGAGAGATAAGTGAGAAAGTTTATGGTTGGTGGTTCTACTATAGTTATTATTTCACATTTTAAATATCATGAAATCAATGATGACATCGTGAATGGTTAGCACATTGATGTATTTATCATGTATTATGATCATGAATGATTCTTATGTGGTGGTGTGAATGCATTCTAAGTACCACTGAATTTATTAAATGGTTTTGTTGTTCTCCAGTTCTTTCATTATGGATCCTTAATGTTTATGATTGGATGTAAGGTTTGTTTCAAAGGGTTATACATTATGGATTCCTTACTCACCGTTATGGAGGATTATTAAGGGAGTTCTGGATGTTATTTTGAAGAGAAAGAGACAAGGGTGGATGGAGTGTGGTTATATGATTTCGATAGATAGTGACACCCGATGTGGGGTTGGTCACGTGGATGAACTTGTTTGTATGAATGGTTTTGTTGTTGGGTGAGATTTATAGGCCACATTAGGGATGATGAGGCTGAATATAAAAGTCACATGGTTATGTAAGTAAGTGGGAGATGTTCTATATAAAGGTGAAGGTTGTTTTGTGAGATATTATTGGTCTGATTGGTGTGGTAGACTATTGTGCTTCATTTGTTAAATAAAATGGATGCATAAGAAGAACTCGAGAGGGGTATTGGGAGTAGTGCCACTTGAATATTTGTTTCACTGAAAATTGGTGATTATTTATGAAGCGATGGTTAGACGTCATTGGAAACCACCACTGAGCAGTGGTGTTTAGGTCCTGAAATGATGTGTTTGGCATGTGACCATGAGATCCTTTCTAGGTTGTGGTGTCCCATAATGAGACATCATAATTTCAAAAGTTGGTGTTGGTGTTCTTCAAAATACTCGATAGCGTAGCTCATATAGTGATGATCCTCCCCAATATCTTGATATCATCTGAGGTACGTCGAGAATCACTAGATTACGCCAAGAGACTTGAAGTTTTTTGGTTGGAAGATGGACATCAGGGAGTTTACCCACATGGAATTTGTATGTGTGAATCTTGGGGACGGGTTGTACACCGTCAATGGAATTGGGTGTGTTCCATGGAATGGACTGATTGTCAATACATTCCCATGGATTCATTAACTAAATCCATGAATGGGAACTGGTTGATGGTCATTTTCTTATTTTGGGATAAAGATATAAATACATTTCTATGTTTTGGGTTCGTCTTGAGATTGATTATAAAGCGTTTTAGTTTGAATCCTTCATGGAGAGTAATGGTAATTATAATACAAATGTAGGGTGTGATAAGCTTGACCTGTATGTCGAGAGGAGAAAATCGATTTGGTGTAGTGGCACCTTTATTCCAAAGAGGTACCTATTTGGTGCATTTTAGGTTCTTCATAGATGCCATGTAGGCCCTAGACATGGTGTCTGGTGAGAGAAATGTCAGCTTTAACTCAGTGTGGTTCCATGTGATGATTGTGATGTTTATGTCGAGTCGTAGAAGGGTGTGGCTGGATATGAAAATAGGTTGTGACAAGAGAGGTATGGATCCTATAACACCAAAGAATATTGGGGTAGACATGTGTTATGTTCCTTTTGTGATTTCGGATTGTCATGAAGATGAAGAAACCACATCCATGTAATGTGGTGTCCTGGCAGGGGTGAAGCCGGATGATGGTCTGCAGGGAAATGATGTCGTAATGATTGGATTCTATATGAATTATGGGAATGACCTTAGTGGTAATGTGGGATGTTAATGATTGGATTCAAATTAGGTTAAACCTAGGGAACGTAATAAGGGGGTAGCATTCCGTCAGTGGAAGGGTGTTGAGGGACAAGCTTATCAGGGGAGATCAAACCTAATATGGTAAACCTGAATGGGCATGTTAAGAGTGACCCACCTCCTGGTTCATGTTTTAGTGGAATGTGTATTTTTTAAATGAATTTGATCTTAACTGAGGTCATGTTTACTTTATTCCTAGAATAGATAGTGTAAGGATGTCCTCCCGATTGGTTTCAATAGTTTTACTATAAGCCAATGTAGGTTACTGACCCTATATATGTTTGTGTGTAGCGATTTGGAACATATTTGATGATGGGAATATTTATTTTAGTTATTGTGGAAATTTTTAGATTGGTTAGGTAACATTCAACCAAAAATGATGGAGATAAACTTACTAGATTAATGGTTGGTTGATGACATGAATAGTGTTTCAGGTAGGAATGACTCAAGTGGTAATAGTTTGTGTGATTTAGCCCTGGATGATAGTTTTGTAATAGTTTTAACTGGTCATATAGTTGTGAGTTTTGAGTTCAGTTTGGATGTATATTTTTGTAACTAAATCTTAAGTAATTTTGGTTGGATGGATCCTGTGACTTCCTCCAGGTGGTATCGTTTTTGGTTCCCATTAGAGTTTGTAAAACTAAGGAAAATAATACCATGTGATTTGGATCATGATTTTTGTATAGGATTAGGCCAAATGGGTCCCAATTGGTTCATCGTTGGTGATGTGATATTTCGTTCCATGTTTCATTGTATATTTAGTCATGAACAATTTTTTTAGTATCTCTGTGACGTTCTAGTGTTTGGGTACGATCGAAGTTGATGCACCATTGAGGATTTTTTTATTTATGTTGTAGTTGTGGTGAAGAGGAATTGTGGGAATTTCCAGGCCCTTAATATCTGTTCGGTGGTATTTGAAATGTGAATCCAAAAAAATGACATATGAGAATGTATATACAATCCTAGTGGAATGACCTTTATCTATGGAAGCAAAGTGATTCTTGGAAATGCAGCTCGAGGACAAGCCCTTATAAGGTGGGTAGGTTGTAATGTCCTATATTATTCTTAAGGTATGTTAATTTATGGATTTGTTTTGGGCCTCTACTTTTTTTCCAGGTAATTACATGCCCTTATTTATGGGATGGCTCATGGTAATTCTATGGGTTCGGGACATAAAAAATGAAGAAAAATTGATTTCATGGGAATGTTGCATGGTTTGCACATGGTTAATGAAAAAAACTGTGGGAATCCCAGGTAACCATGCAGAATTTGAAATAGGCTTACTCACATTAGGTGCATGGTTATGATAACTATACAGGTAAACCATGTTGTGGGGTGTTTTTCGGATAGCATCTCACCCATGGTTTGCACGTGGTTTGAAAAACTGTGTGGCCCAATATAGTTGGAAAAATTACAAATATTCCACTCAGAAATATAAATCCTCAAGTCAAGATTTTCTCCAATTATTCCCCTCTAAACCCCGTGGAAGAAACAATACCTCTACAATATTACATGGATAAATCTCTGTAATTTTTTGGGCATTTGGAGAACTGTTTGTGGCGGATAGAATCTCTGGTATGTCTAACGCTCCTCTTGCCTCTCTTTTTCAGATTAGGGAATATAGATACTTTCATATCCTTTTGAAGCACTAAACCCTACTTTTTTATATTTAGTTTGAGGATTCAAGGTATTCTTGAATCCAAGTCCAAGGAAATTATTAAGAGTGTTTCCAAAAACAGATTCAAGGTAGGTGGTCTATAACGATAATCCTAATGTTTTATTTACAAATTTTCATGGATGCATGTGTTCTTGTTTCCCTTATTTGTGTTCTTGTTTCCATTGTAAGATTTATTGAAAATATGTGTGTATGGAACATATTGAAACCCTTACAATCCACAATGGATGTGTCGATGAGGATTTAACCATTTTATGGCCACCCATGGGGTGCGCCTGCTTTCCCGGACAAAGAGTGTGGTGGGATTGAGTGAAATGATACCGAATAATATTGTAGATCTCATGAGGATCATGTTTTAATGATTGGTAATGTTCTAAGTGGATTGATTTATGTTATACATATGGTGATAAGGGAATAAGGGGTTATTTGGCAGGACATGTAAATGGGAAATTTGGGTCGAATGAAATTATGTCAATCATTTCAAGAATCATTGTTAGAAATGCCTAAGGTTTTTACAGAATATTAAATGGTGAAATTTTAATTTGATAAAGGAATGAAAAAAGGGAAATATGTTAATTGTATGTAAAAAGGTAATGGATGAATATGATGAATGAGTTAATACATGGTAATTGTGGTATGACTAATGGTTGAATGTAATAAATTGTTGTGTTTTGACAAATGATAAATGTTTTTGAAATGTATAAGAGGGTAATGACTTGTAAAAAAATTAACTCGATAAATGGGTAAATATATGATCATTGACGTATATTGGATAAGGAATAGGGTTTGTTGTATAAAAATGAAGGGGTAAGGCAAGATAATGGTAATTGGGAAAAAATGGCCCTGAATTGTAATTGGTAAATGTATCAATGGGTTATGGAAAAGTATTAATTCCCATGTTGATTTTTTATGAATTATGATTCCCAATGGAATTATTTATGCTCTGTTGTGTAATGGTATAGTTTTGGTGAAATGATATATAATAATGTTCACATGGCATGGTATAGTGGGGTATTTACTTGAGGTTCTATGTCCACGAGTTGAGTTAGACTGAGGCTCTAAACTCCTACCCCAAAATGCAGTTGTTAGGGAATGGGATAGATTCTATATTCCCATAATGGTTTCATTGCACCAGGACTAAGGCTTCGGGGTGTGGGAAATTTGTTGATGAGATATGTGTGACCATAGTGATATATGGACATGAATTATTTCACTTTTACACTGTGATTAACTTCCTTAGACCCTTGTTCAGATGATAGTTATTCCTAAACAATGGTACATGTGATAAAAATAGAGTAAGGAATGAAGTTAGTATAAGAAATGATGTTGGGGTAAATTATTGGAATTAATTAAGTGATCATTAGATATCAAATGGCATCGATATGTCATTTGTATAAACTCAATTAATTATATTCATTCATGCACTATCTAGTGGATAATATATTTTGGGAACACCATTGTTGGTGTACTGCTGAGTTTTGTACTCACACCCTGCTCATGCAGCCATTTGGTACATGAGAATTTCTCTGGGTTGCAGTTCTAGAAAAGGTCAAGGTACATACACTTGGATATTGAGTTGGGCTTGGGATGCACATGGGGATGGTCCCATACATAGATTTGAGACTCATTGAGTGATTTGTAAGTTTTTTTATTTTGGGTTTTATTCACTTTTTACTACAAGTATGGCATGGAATGGTTGTATTTGATTTATTGTTTATACCCAATTTGAGAAATGATTGGTAATGTATGTTTATTGGTTGTTTCATATTACTTAAGTTATTTATATTTTCTTCAGTTTTGGATTACTCTAGTAACGAGGGTGTAGTCTCCCCATGTGACTCATTAGACCTTTGCCACTAGTCATCATCCTCTGGTGTACAGCGAGTCATTCTTGATGTCATGTGATGAATCCACTCCGAAAATGGAGTAGTGGCTTTCGGTTTGGGGATGTTACAAATGACCCCAAAAGACATAGGTATATCCTTTTGTAGTGGGACATGATCCTTTGGTAGAGGAGGTTGGTAGAGTATCTAAATTAATTAAACATCATATTGGATTATACCCCATGTAATGGAAACATAATTATCAGTTCCCTTAGGTAGAAGTTATTGGATGACACAGTGTGGTTGTCTTGCGATGTGTGACGGATGATGGAACACCTTGAATACATGCATTTAGATGATAATCAAGTCCATGGGGAAAGTCTCATTCACATCTACATTGATTATATTAGAGATTTTGGACAAAAATAAGATATATTCGATATCTAATGAAGAAGGATAATCTCAGGGAGACAATATATATGGTGGAAATCAATCGTTAACATCATCTCATTACATGGTCAAAGATGAATGTTAAAAAATTACAAGACATATAAATGTATCCATAAAGGTATATATCAGTAGGTAGATTACATGAAATGAAAATAGACCATGACATGGATAATGGTTTTAGCTGGTAACATGCCATGAATCTACATTATAGGAGGCATATTGATCTATTACGGTTAAATTCACCCGATGGGAGAGGCGTTTCTATGTTCTCTATGATTGAGAATTACACAATGTGTAATGAATTTACCTTCCGTTTACATATTATGATAAGGAGTTAAAACCCATAAAGTATGTTGATGTTTTCATTCATTAGGAGAAAAACACTCTTATATTGTTCCATAGGTGATTTTAATGAAATTTTGAAGTCTCCACATCACATATAAAAATCTTGTTTATGATATCATCCTATGATGATTTTTTTTCATTTCTATTCATTTGTTCCATATCTCCCAATATTTTCATTATAAAGGTTTTGACCACAGTTATTTGGTGTTTTGTTAATGATATAAATGATCTAGATTCATTCTCATGATCTTCCTCCCCTCCCTTATTTATAAATATTTTAATTGGAATCAGTTATTAATATATGGAGAAATGTTGGTGTGATAAAACCTAACCCAATGGTTTTTTTAGTTGTTTGTGATGTTTAAAATTGATATTGAAATTCCACAATTTTTTTGTTTAATGAATTGAGTAATTGATAAGTTTAAATCATGTGTTGAATCACCATTGATTAAAATAGTGATTCTGACCAATCTTGTTGCCACCTATTGTGTTGTAAACCCATGAAATGTAATAAAATGGAAAATTGATTAAACTCAGTTTTACATGAAAATATATTTCATGTGATAGCATGATATAGAATAACCTTGAAAACAACTTATTGTTTATTTATTTGACTGTTGATAGTTGGATAGTAAAAAGATTAATTTGTAATTAAATGATAACTGATAATTTGAAAAAATAACCATTAATTATTTTAGAATGATTCTGTGATAACTCTGGAATTATGAGTTTGGTTGAGATACTAACATAAAATCATATATAGTGGGTTTCTGTAATTTTCCATAGAAATAAATCTATATGGGACTAAGCATGGTGACATTGAAATGATTATATAGATTGATATTCCCAAATATTGAAATACATTTATATATAGTTTTACTTGATGATGGAGAAATTATTAGATGGCAGGATAACCCTAGTTTGACAATGAAATGATTATATATAAGAATATTCATGGATGATAGAATGAATATAAAGTAGTATTTGAACATATTTGAAGGGAAATAATAATACATTTGTCCATACATTGATGTTAAATGAAAACACATGGGTATTTTCCATGTTGGGTGATTATTCCATGGTTGTGATTATGGTTGTAATTCATGTGCTACATGCATAAATTTCTTCAAATATGGTGTGGTATAAGGATCGTAACTATATATTATTATTTTTTTAAATTTACAAAATTTATCAGGTTATTACATGCACTTATTATTATACTGGTTTTTTTAATCATGGTTGTCTTGTCCTATAGAGTTTTACTCACACCCTATTTGGGACAATTATTTGTATCCAATAAGAATACATATATGTGTGTTTGTATAGTAGAATGGGACCTTGTTGTTGATTATTCTTGCTGGATGATTTGAATCATGGAGATCATAACAAGGAGGGGTTCAAGAGTGGTGTATCATGTGTTTATTATGTCAACATTATCATTTACTGTATTTCTTTTAATTTATAATTTTTTATATTAAATCTTGGTATAACAATGATTATTATTTCATTATTTGGCATAACCATTTCATCCCAACTGTATGATGTATTCTTTATGCTATTTTCCATTACACATATTTTTGTTCACATATACTATATAATGACAACATACTAGGGGGAATAGTCTCACCATTTTATTACCAACACCCCAAATACTATTACGAAGCCTCATGTGTATAAAGATGAACGCTTGAGGTCCCTTAACTAAAATAATTCATCCATGTGATGGAGTACTGGGTTGGGGGATGTTACAATACACGAGGTAACAACCTTCTTACTCATCACGAAACTATAGTTTAGAGTATATTTTTCTTCATGTATTTTTAGTCATTAAAAAAGAATTTTATGTGCACACAGAATTTAATACATCCTTCTTTTCATCAATGGCTCCAAAAAAATCTTATTGAAACAACCTCATCATTGCTCTTCCATGAAATTTGAAACACTCATGCATATCAACCAAGGTTCATAGTTCATTTAAACTATAATATTCATCATGAAACAAAATATGGTGTGGAAAAATTACAAAAAGGATATTGTTACACAAATTATATTCATTTAAACGTGAAAAAAGTTTCTCAACTAAAAATAATTGAATTCTATCGCAAAAAAAAGAACCCTTTTATGTCATTTTAATTCTCTTAACTCTCAAAATTCACATTAATATCATACTAAAAATCTTCAAAAATCGAGGTATTTATATAAAATATGAATAAAACCACTACAAATAAGTAACTCAACCGCATATGTGTAATGAAATTTCTTTTGATTCATGATTATGAGAATCGATGCCGTAACAAATACCATATTTTCTAAACACTATATATATATATATTGGAGATATTTTTTACATGAAATTGAAGTTTCATGTTTATATTATTTTATTGTAATTTCAATATGATCAAATGATGAATGAAAGATTCTTCTTGATCTATCAGTGTCAAGGCCAAAAAAAATATGATGAACAAAGGATCTCGGACAAAGGTATGATGTAGACGATGATAGTGTCCTGGTCAAACAACTAAAGATTATTCGATCTAACATCAATGGTTATTACACATTATTATGTCCAATGAACTATGAGCATATTTATGAGTCCCAAATAGGATATTAATTCATATTCATGTAATTGTTTCAAACAACCCACTCCATAAACCAACCAAATGAATGAATGGGGTTCACGCCTATTACCCGATGTCTCTGACATGTGTTGGCCTTGACTTCCACAGTTAGACCACACTAAATTATTGTTTATCTATGCCCCCATGGGCCTTTATAGGGGAACTATAGGAAAATTCCCACCAACATTCACCATGGATGATGGATATGGATTGACTTCCAATCAATATGTTGTAAAAAATATTTCCTTATTGACACATGTATTTGTAATTAGGAATAACACATCAATTATCAACATTAAAAACTCAATGACCTTTTATCATCACAACCTACAAAAAAATTTCAACAACAATACAACCATAATAATCCACTCTATTTCTTCAATAATCCCATTTTTATGTGTTTTAATTACCCCTTTTATTTCAATATTCAATGATATCATATCTCCAGTATTTTAAATAAAAATAAAGATATAGGTATGGCATCGAGTTCCTATCTAAATAATTAATATTCTACGAAAAACAACTTATATTATGAAACATATAGTGTGATATTATTTAGATAATGATAAATTCATATGTAACATATCATGAGTTTAAAATAACCAACAGTATGTCAATTTGATATATGATCTATGTAACGAAAATGAGAGATCTAATTTAACATCATTGATATCAATAAATTTTTAACATGTCATAGGAAAATTGAATCCTTATATAAGTGTTTATCAAAACAAAATCAACCAATATCTTATATTGAAATCAATATAATGATTAAAAACATTCATATGAAAAAATTTACTTCCCCTTTTCATGTTAAATTTCATTTTATCATCAGGTAATTTTTTAATAACTATTAGAACAGATTTATTTATCATGAAAATAGTGTAATGTAATCAACTTAACAGAATTAAGTCAATATTCAATTTCCAAACATTTATCAAGTTGAATTATCATAGTCATTCTTCTCCGAAACATCTGATATTCAAAATATTTCAACTAATACAGATATTTCATAGTGTCATTCTTCTAGGATCCCCCTCAAGAGTTGCAGACTACTATTCTTTACTGGGATTGGATTTCTTCCTGAATAAACACCATGAATCTTATATGATTATTTGAAATGTAGAAATATGTCATTATTGAAGAAAATTTATTTCCATTATGGGTTACATTCAATATATATAAATTTTGATAGCTTTTATCAAAATTAGGTCAACTCATGAATACATGTTTCAGCTTCAATTACCTACATGAAAGAAACATGATGTTTATATGGGAATAAGGTGGGTTCTAATTCCTCCTTAATTAGTGGAATAAGACTGTGAGATTCTTATCTACCCAACTATATTCTTAAATTAATGTAGAGTTATCACATTCAATGTAATGAGAGTTCAGTTATACGTGATTCATCCATATTCCATTCCACTTTCATCGATTTTGGTCATCTGATCAAGCATTTTTTAGGAACATTTATTACTTTCACTTTTTGTGCAGAATCCTTTTTCACAAAAATATTTTTAGTACGAGAGGTCACTAGTTATTTTCTACTATTCTTTAAGAATTCTACTTGTCTATGAATCCAAGTCAGTAACTTTATACATGAGTCTATGGAAATATTATGTTTTTACACAAAACATTATTAAGCATATAGTTATCTATTTTTGAAAACATATTTGAATTTTCATTAAAAATGTATTCAAAATATATATCATTATTTTTAATTTATATATTATAATTTATTAAATTCAACCATGATTCCATTGGTACAAATTCTCATTGAAAATTGAAAATGATCCATGATGTGACCTTTCCTACCATAATGAAATCCTATTTTATTTTTTGTCACACGTTTCGCATCGTTCATCATGAAATTATTGTGTTTTTTTTTCTTAACATCATTCTTTATATATTTACATACCAAGGATGATATGTTAACTTCAATTGTCATATTCTTCAGATCATGTGGTGGTGTATTATTCATATCCAAAAATAATTTGAGAACGATTAGTACATACAAGTACTCATCATATCAATGACAACTTCTTTTGAAAAAATCACATAAATTTACATTGTAATTATATACATTAATAATAGGATAATTCCCTTTATACGAGTTATTATTATTTTTTGGTGGTTTCCATTTCTCTTCATATTTTCTCCCCCCAAATATTTGAATTTTTTAAATCATATACATCTGGTATTTTTCAAACAATTTATTTCTTAATTTCCAAAAAACCGACAACACCAACAGTATGAATGTATTATTTATTTCTTCTTCAATGGAATATTCTAATTGTATATGAAAATATTCATCTATTGGGTATCACATTTAAAATTTTCAGGATTATTTAGAGATCATGAATTCATAAACATTTTCACATACATATTTAATGATTTAGCGGGATTATAAGTATTTTTATTCACCTGTGTTTTTCCAGATTTTAAATTATATTATGAACTACTCATCACAATAGTAATAGTTAATAGTGATTTATCATGAGAAAGGGTTACAATATTAAATGAGTTATAAGTATATTTATCCTTATAGAACATAATTCCATTCTTTCAACTATGGTGATTCATTTCAAAAATTAATACTCTTTGATGAATAGTTCATGGATGTTCTTATTTTCATAGTATCATTTGTAGTCCAAATATGTGTCTCTTAAAAATTTCATTATGTTACATCTAATTTAAGACATTTTAGTATGTGATAAATATTCTCATCTTCACCATGTTTCATGATTTATTCCCACTAAATATTAATCATTGGTGTCTCTTCTTCATGTGTCCAGTTTTCCTTTAGCAATAAATTTTCATGGTCCTTAACATCATTTTCTTTAACCACTGGAATAGAATATTATATATTCATAGATGTATTATGATTATTTTCTAGTGCATGGACACCATATACAATATCCATTTCAAAACCACATTCTCAATAAAATTAAATTCAAATTATTCATGAGCTTCAATATATATTTCATTGAAAATATATATTTTGTCTTAATTTTATTTCATAGGTTTTATTACGGTGTTGGTTATTCCTTTGTTTTTAAACAATGCTTCTTCCACAATCATAAAATATTATTTCTTATTTTAATTTTTTCTTACTTCACATGAAAAATTAATTCATAAATGATACCATTTCATTAAGATCATTATTCATATGATCTCTAACATCAAAATTGGAAATAACATTATCAAAACCATAACATGATTAATAAGAGATATAATCATCTAATTTATATAAATGATTACCACATTATGCGATTTTGGATTGTATTTGATCATCATTGATATTTGACTCATTCAATTTTTCGTTACCTCTCTTTTACTGCTATTATTATTAGTGATGATGGAGGCATCAATATATATAACATCAGGAGTATGTGTAGTATTTTACATTTGATGCTCATCTAAATTTTCATAATAATAAAATCATCACTTCATATACAAAATATATAAACAAATTATTATGTAATGTAATCCACAGAGATGTGTCCTTCCCTATGATACCAATTGAAGTTTCCAAAGGACATTGTAGTCACTCTGGGAGGGGGGATTATCATGTGGGACTTATATTAAAAAATCATATATTTTTATTTTACATTATTGTGATTCAATTATTTTTCTCATGTTTAAGTGAGTAGATCATGTTTGAATTAGTGAATATAATAATAATGTAAAATACATATTTTTTATATTGTTTAGTACTATGACCTACTCCATGATGCCACCAGTTATCCCCCCTATTACAAATTTTACACTATTATCTTGTTATCTACTACAATGATTCATGTAGAAAATTTTTATACCCCATATTAGTTGATACAACATGAGATAATGGATATACCTCCATGTGATCCATCTATTATGATTCAGTTGGTTAGACCCCCATCCACTTTTCTAGTCTGATACACCATTCTATTAAGCCTCATAAACAACTGGTTAGACCACCCCAGTCACAATCCCCTTCTTAATTCATCTGAAATTTTGTCCTTCTATAGAATGATCTCATAATCAACCTTAATGATCATTCTAGATCACACATGATCATGTATGAAATCTTGTACCATGGAATAAATTCTAGTCTTTCAACAACAATTTGTTGTTATTGTATATCATCAAACACCATAGTGGAACACTACTTAGTCTAGTATTCCTTACATATTTTGTCTCAGTCAAAAATAATTTTCAATGATCTTAAATGATCTGAAATGATCTCAGTATAATGATAACATTGATATAAATTTAATTTCTTATAATTAATTGTTATAGTCTGAAATTACTTTTTTCTATTAAAAGTATATTTCTAATTCATTTCATTAAATTTTAGGAATATATATAATACACTACAAGGTATTTTCTACATAAAATCTGAAATAATAAAAATGAATAAATATACCATATTCAGGCATCTATTATTTCAATGGCATGCTTGTTCTGGATAATTCATTCACATTATAATAACTAATTTTTTATTATTGTTTCAGGAAAAAAAATCAAATACCCAATTTTTCATTAGTCTTATTTCATGTTCAAACTCTATTTCTCTTGATCTATAGAATTACTATTATCTGAAGCATGTATAAATTATAGTTTATGCAGTTTCACTAACTTCCTACTCATCATGGAACTGATCTTGTGTGGATCGTTCTCTTCCATTATTTATAGTCATCCACTATTCCAGTAAAGTGAACACACACTATACATCATTCATTTTCTTTTAAAATGCTTCAAACTACCTTTTAAAATGAACCAAAATGAATCTATTTTCATATCTTTTATTCACACATGTATTTCAATTGGGGTTCACTGTTATTTTCAATTATTTGATTCATCAAGAATCAAAATGAAATGAAGATAAAACAAGTGATGGTTCATGAAACTCTATTCATAGTCAAGAAATCATCAAAGAAAATTTCCATCATGAATGAATGTCATCTTACCCTGAATAAAAAATGATTTTGAGTCTACATTTTTCTCTAAGAATTCCCAAAATTAACATTAAGTGCATAATGTAAATCCACTCAAATTATGGAATTTATAGATAATAACATAGACTCTATATAATAAAAATAACTATAACAAATATTATAACCATCATTGAACATTATTAATGTCTTTGAGAAGCACCATTGTAACAAATATCATAGTTACTAGAAACTATATCACCTTAGTTTAGAATTCACTAATACATGAAAATGATGATTCATGTTCATTTGATTATATTCAAAACATTCTATGATCAAATACTACATGAAATATAAATCTATATCCAATAGAGGAGGAAAATGAAAATAATTATGAATAAAAGCTCTTTGAAGATGGGAGGAGATAGATAATGGTAGTGATAATAAAATAATGGCTCAGGAAGTTCATATAAAAAAGTTATTGTTGTGTACATATATTTAATAGTGATTGAAAAATTAATGCATTTTAGATTACCACATAAAATATGAATTCATATTCATTGTAAATTTTAAAATAATATTCTCAAGGAACCCACAAAATACAAGTATGATGTCTGATTGAATTACCTGTTGGCACCAACCCATGATGGGTCCCTATTCCACCAATATTATTCCATGCAATGTTGTTCCTCTATGATATCATGTTCCTATTCCATGGAAAACTATGTACATTTACAACCACTTAATATATGATGGATGGTTACGGATTTATTGTCCACTGAAATAGTTTATGTGGTCTCTTTGATTGGGTGGTGTGGTAGGAATATCTTTTTACTGTACTCTCAATCAAAATATTTTCCCATTTACATGCCATAATACACACCAATAGGACACTCAATCATATTCTTCATCATTATTTATTACACAATATTTCATTATTTTGAAAATTATTTTTCAATAAGAATCACAAATAAATGGAAATTATTAAAATACAAACTACAAATAATGTTCACAACCTATTGAAAATAATATATACTTCAGCAGAAACATAATAAACAACTTTGGTTATTCATATTTTATTTTTTAGAAAATAATGTAATGAAAAGATACATTATCTCTCACCACATGAACACCCATATATAGCATGCTAAACTTACACAAGATGTTATACCATGGTTCCTCCGTCATACCATATTGTATCAACATTATTCATGAAGAATTTGACATCGTCTTCATATAGAGATTGCATGTTCCACAATGACTTCATATAATGATTAAATCATATAATATAAAGTATTAATTTTTGAAGATTAATAATATTCTATTCATATGGTAATTTACCCTATTAGATTCAAAAAATTCAACCAATCACATGACCACAATGTCATCATATCGACATATAGATCGTTTTCACATTATACCAACCTACCTCATGTTACGATCTCTTCGAATTTGAATTCAAATCATGATATACAAATCAACTTCACTCTTCAATCATGTAAATTTCACCAATACATATTTATTTAATTTTTTTAAATTTAATTAATACATTATTTTATGATTCTGTTGATGATTTAATTTAATTTATGTTTATTTGAGACATTTTCATTTTTTTATTATTGAATAATTGAATAATTATTATATAGAAACCATGATAATATTTGTTAGTATATTTGGAAAAATTAGAGATTAAATATATTCTCAATTTATATTGAAACGTAAAACATATTTATTTAAATGATCATATTGTTTTTAAAATTATTTCAATTTTTATTTAATTTAAAAATAAATATGTATAAATATAAAAACACTTAAATTTATTTCTTAGTACTCTATGAAATTTCAATAATTTTAGAATAATTAAAAATATCCCCAAATATGGAAGGTGTTTTCCAAAAATCATGTTTTTCATTTATTAAAATAAATAATGTGATATTTATGGGTTTTATTTAATTATCCTAGTATATATGTTTTGGTTTTTTATCAATTATTTAATTCTTTTTTAAATTAAAAATTATGTTTCCTTAATTAAATAATTATTCTTAAAATAATTAATGAATGAAAATTTTACCTATCTTATTTAATTATGAAGTTTGAAATTGAATAATTTTAAAATATTGGATATTGAATTATTAATAATATATATCATATTTAAAGGGATTAAGAAATCATTAAATTATAATATAGAAATACTTGTTAGGAGAAACTTATTAAAAATGTTGTGCCAAATTACATTGATATGAACATTCAAATGTTATAATTTCATTTTCTAAAAAATTAATGATGTCAAATGAAAAAATTGGTTCATCTTCTAATTGTATCTCAAAAAGAGAAAATAAAATAAACTAATAATACATCTAGGAGAAGTGATGATCCACTACTCAATGAACAATGCATATACTTCATCAGTCTTCTACGACATCAATTTCTTGGGTCTATTTGAGTTTTCATTAATTTATCCACTATCTTTGAATTTTACTCTATCATTGGTTTACGAGTTTCGAATGCAAATTAAATATTTCTATTAGTTTGTTAATCATATTATCTAAATTTAATAGCATACATGTTTTTAATCTCAGATTGTGACACTCATATATTAAATTCATGATTGTTATGGTTGTTACACCCATTATCCTAACTAATTTCTTAATGTTTTTGAATCACCATAAAAAGTTATTGTCTAGTAATACCTCCTATTGAAAAGTATGAATTGTAATGGGTTTGATTCCCAAACCCAAATTTGGTTCATTTTTTATTGTGAATCTCTCTAAGAGAATTGATGTGTACGAGTGTATTAGGTCTATTTTTTGATGATATACAGTAAAATTACATATACACATTCATTACAAAATTATTTTATTTTATCATTTGATAGTTCACTATGATAATTAATTAATATAATTATTTCATTTCCTTAATTGTTATAACCATTTCCATAAACCCCGCTCTAAAAAAATTTCCTTTCCCATATAGGACCTAACTTCTATCCCCTAAAATGCATATTTTTGTATGAAATCATCCTACTCAGAATAGTTTTTGATTCTTGAATTTTTAGTGGAAAATTAATTATTGAAATATATCATCTTGTTAATATAAATTATTTAACTCTTTTGTCTTTTCCATTTTTATTTACCAACTTCTATTAGAGATATAATACATAAAAAAAGAATATAACACTAGATTAAACCAAAGGTATCTAGTTATGGAATAAAACTACAAAATAAGAATATTTAGAATCTCTTATTATATGATTTATATATAAAAACATAATTTAATGGAACCCAATTGTGTCATTAAATTATTATGTTAGATAATCATGGTCTTGACATTTGTCCCCTTAGAACTAATATCACACTTCGTATTTTTTGGAGGTTTTTTATTGTCTCATGTATTTAAAACAAATCATATACAAATAGAACTCAAAATTATTATATCATATTTTTTCATTACCTTCTTTTATTTTATAGCTTATTATGTGTGCATGATTAAAATGATTTTGTTTTTATAATCAATATTCCTACTACCAAATTAATGTGTTATCAGAACATTAATGTGAATCTCTTTACACAACCCAAAATATGTGTTACTCAACCAAAAATAGAATTAATAAATATTCTTATATAACCAAATGATTAATTGGATAAAGGTACTTCAACCATCCATCTAATGGGAAAATATATATGAAATTTAAAAAATCCAAAACATTAATTCAGGAGGGATAGATACCCAAACCAATTCACATTTACAAGACATGGAACAAGACTCTAAGTGAATAGGTGATCTGATGCCAAGACCCTATCCATAGGTAGACTTTACAGAATATAGAATCCAATTCATAATATATATACCACAAAATATTCACAAAATATTCTGAAAAGCTAAATTGACATTAAAAACATCAATTACCAACTAATGTCAAAGTGGGTGAAAATAAATTTTATGGTGGTTTACCAATGATATAATTCATTAACCTATCCCATATAAATAGTTTTTCAGTTAAATCAATTGATGAACAATCATAATATAATAAATTTATAACTATTAATAACACAGGCGATAAAATTTGTATATATAATACATAAAATATATAAACATGAAGAAACCAATTATGAACAATTAATAATTACATTCAAATAAAAAAACAATTTAAAAAATTTGCCAGTATTATATGCATTCCATAAATTGGAATATAAAATCATTTTTTATCAATCAATTAAGAACTATTTCATCATTTTCCTTATATAAAATTAAAATTTTTATTTAAAACATTGAATAAATGAAAATCAAAACCATTTGGTGATGTTTAATTAATAACATTAAATATTTCTCCCTTATAATTTGAATAATTTTAAATTATTTTTCTAATAAAAATTCATACCTATATAAGAAACATTCTTTTATATTCTAATATTATGTTATTTATAAATTATTTTTTAAATTATTTTCATAATCTATAAAAAACAAAATATTTAATGATTAAAATACAATACATAATATTAGGTAAAATGGTTTTAATACACATTATTATAATTTATAACATGTTTTAAATATATGAATGTGAAAATAATATTCTTAATATTGACTATTTAATATTAAATTAAATTTTTTGATAAATGTTTCAAAAAAATTAATCAATAAACTTAAAATTTTTTTTAATTAATATATGACACTATTTTTTAATTTATTTTAAAAAATTATTAATCATGAATAAAATTAATTATATTCTAATTCAGTATAAAATTTTCATAATCATCAATATAATGCATTATCCATTAAATATTCAATATTATTTGAATTATATACATTTTTTACATAATCTAAATATCCAAAATTTAAATATTAATTACACCATGATAAAATTAGACTTCAAGGCCATATTTCATGTTGTTGAAATAATTTATCAAAATATACCATTTTATTAATCACAAAATATTTAAATTTTAAAATTTTAAACTCTTTATAAATTTCTCTAATGATATATAAATGTATAATTTATTTCTTAACCATAAGTAGTTCCATATAATTTGGTAATATGTTTTCAAAATATTTATATTTAATATTTGGAATATATTTTTAAAAATAGTTTCTTGATTGTTTATATAATTGACTATACACTAATTATAAACAAATAATTTCAACTATTAAAAAAATTAAATATTTTCAAACTACAGTTTAATAGGATTTTTAATTAATTTCTAATCAATATACATTTGAAAAGTATTTTTTTATTTCTTCTAATCATTTTATAGTAATCTTTAAAAAAATTAAATTTTTTATATATTGGAAAATATAATATAAATTATTAATAATTAATTAATAAATTGTTGAATCCCAATCATATTATAATTTACATGATTAATATATATAAACTAATTGTTCTCATAATCAAGAGTACGAAATATGAACCTTCCATATTGGAAAATGGAAAATAAATTATTCTTAAGACAACATTTTGAATGTTATCCCAGTTATATAAACCATTTTATAAACATGAATAATATGAAGGACTAAATAAATAAATAATATATTTTATTAATTAAAAAACATTAATATTAATTTGTATTTTTATTCTAATGCTTGAAATATCCTATTTAACAATTTGTAATGAGATTTTTTCATTAAATAATGAAGTTATCATTTTGATTCATCAATGAATTGTTTGGTACATGAAAACTATTATGATTTCATTGTCCATTATATAAACATGATTGGATATGAAAAATTACATAAAAAATGTAAAGACCCGGAAATATCATGGAAATTTTTTTCTTAATTTCATTGGAATTTTATGATTCCGTAGTTTCTGACAGCACCTAATTCCGAGACCCGGTGTGCCCGGAATCAATTTACGATTCTTAGCTCGGGTACATTCGGTGAACGAATGAGCTAGTTTTTCTAACATTTAAACTGATGCTCGGAATTGAAATCTGAGGGCACCGATGAAACCGCAGCGCTGATAATTTCTTAGAAGCACCTTTTCTGAATGTGCGTTTTCTTGGGAGCAGTTGTTAAAAATGTGGTTTTAGTGAGGAATAAAATAAAATTGTATTACAATTTTATTTATTTTTCTCTAAGTAGTTATATCATAAGTAAGGGAGTTTGGGGTGGGACCCATTTTTTTATACTAACCTTGAGAGGATAAAGGTGGGGTGGGGTCCACAAGATCCCAACCCCTCACATTCTTAACTCCTCAAAACCCCCTACTTATGTTGTATAACTCATGAACTCCCCCTTTATTGGGTGACTTTCCCTCTCCTTGCATTTAATTATACCAACACACTATTTCGGGTAATTGTTTTGAGTTTTTGAAATTTGAAAGGATTTTTACGTGTTAATAAAATAATGGAATAACTTATTTTATTTGGTTTAGAGGTTGTGTGAGGAGATTTGTGGAAAGAACTATATGTCTAATGAACTTTTACTTCTTCGTTGAAGAATGCGAAGAACGCCAAGACTTCGACGAAGAATGTCGTCACCACAATGAGAGATCGACGTTCCATCACTTCTCCTCTCCATAGCCGGTGTGTGACGCCATTCCCTTCTTGGATTGACGCCGACACGCCGTTCCGTCTTCTCTCCATTTCAAAGGAAGGGAGACACCACATCCTCCTCGGGCGTTCTTCATCGACGTATACGGAGCATCTTTCCACAACACTAGCATCTGCGAATTTCATGAGGTAGGATAAATTTTGTTTAATTCTATTTTGAGTGATTTTATCTCACGTGCTTCAGCATTTATTAGTATGATGTTAGTATAATTTATACTTGAATAAAGAATACCCTCTTAATTATTAAAAGCATGTGTTTTAATGACTGCCAATTGATAAAACCTAACACGGAGGGTGTGGGCCGTACAAACATGGCACGTCAACCCTCCACTGTTAGATGTTGGTGCGTGGATTGACAGCGATGATGAAACGAGACCGCGACAGTGTTTTGATGTTCCCGCAGTGAAGTTCGGGTTCCGTAAAGAACTCAAGCGCAGATGGCAGGTGAAACAGACCACCGGTGCATGTCTGGCAGTCCGCGGAGAGTGGTGGTGCCGATGACCGGCAGCGGTGGCACGCCGCCGAAGAAGACCGTCACGACTGAGCCCCAGCGGAGCGGAACGGCTAAGTTGTTCCGGGTTTAGGGGGGCGGAATTAAAGTCACGCCGTTTCGGTCAACCGGGGGGGAACAACACCCCCCTGCATCTAGCTCGGCATCGAGCCGACCCGCGGCCCGCGCCGGGCCGGACCGCCCATGCTGGGCCGGACCCCCGTGTCAGGTTGGGTCGTGCCGGCTGGGCGGGGTCAGGTTGACCCGGTTTGGGCCGCCTAGTGGGTATTAGGCCGGGTCGGACCGGACCCAAACCCCATAAATTCGGTCAAAATAGTTCATAGGCCCATAACATGGCTATATACTTCCGATCGATGCACCGTCAGTTGGTTTTTGATCCTTGGATCGAGGCGGTCGTTTTGGTATATTACACTAAAGGTTTTTGGAGAACATTGGTTATGGCCGGGTTGGTTTGAACACGAAACCAATCGGGCCCTCGGAGCGGAAACACTTATATAATAAGCTACGGACGTCTGATTGACATTCCGTCGACTTTGTTGGATTACTCTTGATGAGACAGTTCTTTTGGTATACATCAACTGAGGTTTGGACGCAGTTGGATTATGGCCGGGTTGGATTGTACCTGAAATCCAACTGGGCCCCTCGAACGGAATAGCCGATAACTTTCAGACCGGACGTCTATTTGACGAACCGTCAGTGAAGTAGGTAATCGTGTTGACTAATGGTACCTATGAGTATTCCCTATGAGAGTTTCGGTTACAGTTGTGATACGGTCAGGTTGGTTTGTACAAGAGACCGACCAAGCCCCCGAGACGAATGGCTAATAACACACAGATCGGGCGCCCGATTGACGCGCCGTCTATTGTGTTGAGATTCCTATGACATGGTAGACCTTTGGTATACTTCTTCATGGGACTTTGTGATAATTGGAATATTGACGAGTTGCTTGTGGAGTGGACCCTCCCGGTGATGAGCGAGCAGAGTGCAGAGACCTAGTAGCTGGCTGAGACTTGACGACTGCTGATCGATCGACTCTGTGTGTCTAGGATAGCCCATTAGAGAGCGATTGGTTGTAGTGGAGACCCACGGAGGAGGAGTGCTTGGTTGTAGCGGCAGAACCATGGTGGGAAGTGCTTGGTAGTAGCACCAGGCCCACAGTACTCGACAGGTGGAGTACTACAGTAGTCCTAGGATAGTGGGAAGCGCTTGGTTGTAGCGGCAGGACCATTGTACTCGATAGAGGAGGAGTTCTCCAGCAGTTGTGGTTTCGACATCATGAATAAAATATTGTTTTGAGCTGAGTCTTTAATTTCAATCATTATCTTCTATGTGATTGACATGATATCCTATGTGGATTGGATCATGCTTTCCTGTGTGGTTTGGGTTGTACTTTCCTGTGGGGATTAAGTTATACTTTCTTGAGGGGACTGGGTTGTACTTGATCTCATGAGTTAGAGATGAACTGGATTTTATGACTTAGGTATTTGTATGGGCATATACCTAAGTAGAGTTCGTTGTAAATTCGTGATTGTATATTCTCTTTGTTTTTTATCCATTATGGATTCAAGGAGAACTTCAGGGGTCTCGGGGTCCCTACTGAGTATCTTATACTCACCCCTTCACGGGCTTCGCCCGCACTACGTTGTGTTGGTTTCAAATGACGGACAACGCTGATCGTGGTTGAGGCTCGAGGAGCGGGACTGTACTTGGAGGTGGACCTCACGACGAGTCCGTACCCGGAGGTGGACTTCATGACGAGACGGTACCCAGAGGTGACAGACGGACGTGGAGATATGAGGTGGACATCTCTACCTACACATTAGGTAGGAAACCGGAGGATGATCTAGGAGTATCTCGACACTTTCCAGTTATTGTAATTTCATTCATTTGTAGCCTTACTTTTCAGATGGGTTTGTACTCTGGACCATTTACTTTTCATCACTTTCTTTTGTACATAGTTTTGCTTCTGCTTATACTCTGTGGAGATTGATTACTTTTATAAAGGCAATGCCTTCCCTTTTTATTATGATTTACGCCTTTGGTGCTAGTCAACAGCCCCTGGCCTATGGAAGGCGGGCTTGGGGTAGTCACGGCATGGGCCCTAAGGACGTGTCGTGACAAATTGGTATCAGAGGAGTTCGATTCTACCACAGAACTCAGGTCTCTTATCTTACTTCTATGTGAAGCAATAGTGTTAAGGGTATTGAGAGTGGTTATCTGTCCAGGGAGTCCAGTGTTGGTGCGGCAGCTGACATATCCATATACTAGGACCCGGACTTCTAATTCCCAACTCATTGCACGAAAACATTGATTGCATGTGTGTTTCAATGTTTTCTTTGTTATTACTTGTGTCAGCTCACCAGGTATACGGTATTGACCGTGGTGCACCTGTTTCTTTTCTGGATGGCCCCACGATAGCAGCCAGCTAGGGATCCGAGTGTTGTATGAGATGGAAGCCCACCGAGTGATGAGGCCTCTATGCAGGGCCCCATTACAGTGGAGGCACCGACGGTACCTCTACCCGCTGAGCCACCGATGCCACCATCCCTAGTAGTTGAGAGTGCACGTCTCCTTAGTGTACTGCATGAATTGCAGTGTCAGAAAACGGCCAGGTTCCGTGGAGAGACGAACCCTCAGGCAGCTGAGGATTGGATGGAGGCTGTTGTTCGGGTTTTCAAATTGGTAGGGACGCCAACAGACATCATGGTGGTCCTTGCATCCAACCTCCTTTAGGCAGAAGCAGGCAGATGGTGGAGCCTGATGCTCCAGGTGCACGACGAGGCATCACTTCTGTAGGGAGACTTCGAGATCCTTTTCCAGGAAGAGTTTGTACCAGCCACCTTTCGAGTGGTGCTTACACAAGAGCTACTTCATCTTCAGCAGGGTAGCATGATGGTGGCACAGTATTCATCGAGGTTTACCGATCTCTCGTGCTATTCCACATATATAGTACGGGACCCATTATTCAGGACCCGAACCTTCGTCCAGGGGTTCAGGAGAGAGATTAGAGCATCAGTTGTTTCTCACAACATTTCGATGCAGACAAGGGTTTTGGAGCGATCCCTCTTAGTGGAGTGTTTATTTGATGAGCAGTCTCCAGCAACATGACCCACCACTAGCCGGCATGCGGTAGAGTCTTCTGCGGTAGGAAGTAGACAGACGATGCAGAGGTCCATGAGGACCAAACCTAATGGTGGTCGACCGCATGACACATGATCATGTGTGCGAGGCACCCAGGGTGGAGAACTACTTACAAGGAGATGATAGTGTTACTCCTGTGGAGGGGTTTTTCACATGGCACGTGACTATCTAACCCACCATACTGATGAACAGTAGATTAATAAAGGACCTCCCAGGCAGAGGCAGAGGTTCGATCGAGGTGGACCACAAGGAGCTGGAGATAGAGGCAGGGGAGCTGGCCGTGCAGTTGGATGTGGACAACGCTTTGAGGTGTTGCCACCACCACCACCAGGAGGTCCACCCAACCCACAGGGAATAGGTGGACATGGGAGATCTCAGCTTTTAGCAGCTGAAGTGTAAGGCTATGGAGCTCCGTAAGCAGGCGGACAAGAGCGGGACTAGTTCCAGGCCTGGGACCTTTCATCACGGTGCTTCTAGTTTCTTTTTTTTCTTTTTTGTTGTTTTTGGTTGTTGTGTGTCATTTTACTTGAGATGCAATAATAAAAGACACTTTTCCTTGTGATGTTTTCTTCCTATCTTTTTTTGTACTAAGAAGTTCCGGTTTAAAATGTTGACCTGACCCTCACTTTTGAGATTCCTACTAGAAGAGAACCAGTGACCACAAACTGATGCCGACAGTGTGACTCATCCCTTGGAGGCGAGTGTAATGGTTGGATCTCTTGGTAGTATCGTCGAGGCCTTACGACCTCATCCATGGCATGGATTAGTATCATTCATGTTAGGATTGACTATTTTAGGCAAAGAATGTGGTTCATCCAGGGGATGAGACCCGATTTCTTTTATCAGAAAAGAATAAATATTAGCAGCTTTTGTAGGACCAGAGATGGTTTAGACTTTGATGGAGAAAGAGTAGTTTTTTTAGGAGTGGATGAAGACTGAAAAATACAGATAGAAGTTTTAAGCTGATAGGAGACATAGACCACTAGAGTTTGAGGATGGAAACCACGTTTTCTTACGAGTCTCACCTCGACGTTGTTTATGGAGAATTGGCTCGGGTAGAAAGTTATCTACAAGGTTCATTGGACCCTTTTTGGGTCCTCAAAATGGTAGGTGAGTAGGTTTACCACTTGAACCAACCATCTCAGTTGCACCAGGTGCATGACGTCTCCCACGTATCTCAGCTGATGAGATACGTTCTTGACTCGACCCATACCATCGATCACGAGGAGCTGAACATCGATGACAGGGCTACATTTAAGGATGTTATAGTAGAGATTGAGGATAGACAAGAGTGGGTCCTATGTGGACGGATGATTCCTCCGGTGTGCATTAACTGGTAGCTCGAGAACCTCCAGGAGAGCACATGAGAGCGAAAGGCGTAGATGCATTCTCAGTACCTCTTTGTTTTCCTTAGTGTATGTTGAAGCTTTACGGGGAAGTAAATCCCTAAGGTGGGAGTAATGTAGAGACCCAAAAATTTCAAGGAATTTTTTTTCATATTTTCTTTGGAATTTTATGAGTCCGCAGTTTCTGAAGGCACCTGATTCTGAGGCCCAGTGTGCCCGGAATCAATTTCCGATGGTTAGCTCCGGTATGTTCCGTGAACGAACGAGCGGGTTTTTCTATCATTTAAACCGTTTCTCGGAATTGAAATCTGGGGGCACTGATGAAACCGTAGTGCTGTTAATTATTTAGGAGAACCTTTTTCAAAGGTGCGTTTTCTAGGGAGGATTTTTTAAACATGTGTTTTATTGACGAATAAAATAAAATTGTATTGCAATTTTATTTCTTTTTGTCTAAGTAGTTATATCCTAAGTAAGGGAGTTGGGGGTGGGACCCACTTTTTGATAACTAACCTTGAGAGGATAAAGGTGGGGTGGGGCCCATACGAGCCCAACCCCTCACATTCCTAACTCCTCAAAACCCCCCCCCCCCCCCACTTTTGTTTTATAACTCATGAAATCTCCCTTTATTGGGTGACTTTCCCTCTCCTTGTATTTAATTTTTGAAACACGCTATTTCATGTAATTGTTTTGAGTTTTTGAATTTTGAAAATCATTGTACGTGTTAATAAAATAAGGGAAGACATTATTTTATTTTGGTTAGAGGTTGTGTGAGGAGATTTGTGGAGTGAACTCTAAGTCTGAAGAACTTCTACTTCTTAATTGAAGAACGCGATGAATGCCAAGACTTCGACGAAGAACGCTGTCACCACAAAGAGAGATCGAATTGCCATCTCTTCTCCTCTCCGCAGCCGGTGTGTGACACCATTCCCTTATTGGACGCATGCTGACACACAGTTCCATCTTCTCTCCACATTAGTGGAATGGAGAATCTGCTTCCTCATTGGACATTCTTCATCGATGTATACAGATCCTCTTTCTGTGACGCTAGCATCTGCGAATTTCAAGAGGTAGGGGAAATTTGGTTTAATTTTATTTTGAGTGATTTTATCTCACGTGCTTGAGCATTTATTAGTATGATGTTAGTATAATTTATACTTGAATAAATTATACCCTCGTCAATATTAAAAGCATGTGTTTTAATGACTGCCAATTGATAACACCTAACGCGGAGGGCGCGGGCCGAACAAAAACGGCCCGAAAACACTCTGCATTTTGTTGTTGGTGCACGGATTGACTGTGATGATGAAACGGGGCTATGTCAGGGTTTTGAAGTTCCTATAGTGATATTTGGGTCCCTTAATGACCTCAGGCGCAGACGACCGGTGAAACGGACCACCGGTGCGCGTCCGGTGGTCCGTGGAGAGCAGCGATGCCGACGACCAGCGACAGCAGCGCGCTGCCAGAGAAGACCGTTGTGGCTGAGCCGCGGCGGACAGGAACGGCTATGCCATTTTGGGTTAAGGTGGGGCGGCATTAAACTCGCACCGTTTCGGTCAACAGGGGGGGCACCACCACCACCCCCCCCCCCCCCCCCCCCCCCCCGCGTCCAGCTCGACGTCCAGCAGAGCCGTGGCCTGCGACGGGCCGGACTGCCAGCGCAGGGTCAGGCCACGCCGCGCCCAACTGGGCCAGACCCAGACCCGGGTTGAGTCAGCCCAGTTCGGGCCCAACCCTGGGGGTATTAGGGCCGGGTGGGACCGGGCCCAAACCCCCTAAATTCGGTAAATATCATTCATAGACCGATTATATGGTCTACAGACCTCAGATCGATGCATTGTCAGTTGTGATGCGATCTTTGGATTGAGACAGTCATTTCAGTATATTACACTCAAGGTTTCGGAGATCTTTGTGTATGGACGGGTTGGTTCGAACACGAAACCAACAGGGCCCTCGGAGCGGAAACACATATATCATGAGCTCCGGACGTCCGATTGACGTGCCGTCGACTTTGTTGGATTTCTATTGATGAGATGGTTCTTTTGGTATACATTACCTGAGGTTTGGAAACTATTGTATTATGGACAGGGTGGATTGTACCTGAAATCCAACCGGGCCCCTCGAACGGAAAAACCGATAACTTTCAGACCGGACGTCCGTTTGACGAACCGTCATCAGCATAGGTAATCGTGTTGAGAAACAATCCCTATGAGTATATCCTATGAGATTTCAGGGTACAGTTGAGATACGGTCGGGTTGGTTCGTATACAAAACCAACCGGGCCACTGGGATGAAAAGGCTAATAACACACAGACCGGGCGTCCGATTGACGCATTGTCTGTTGTGTTGAGATTCCTATGACATGGCAGACCTTTGGGATACTTCTTCATGGGACTTTGTGATACTAGGAGTATCGAATAGTAGCTCTTGGAGCAGACCCTCCTAGTGATGAGAGAGCATAGTGGAGAGACCTAGTAGCTGGCTGAGAATTGACAACTGTTGATCGATAGACTCGGAGTGTTTCGGATAGCCCAGTGTAGAGCGCTTGGTTATAGCGGCAGAACCACGGCGGAGGAGTGCTCGGTTGTAGCGGCAGACCCGTGGTACTCAACAAAATGAGTACCTCTGTAGGCTATAAGGAGGAGTGCTTGGTTGTAGTGGTAGACCCATGGTGGGAAGCACTTGGTAGTAGCAGCAGGCCCACAGTACTCATCAGGTGGAGTACTACAGCAGTCCAAGGTTAGTGGGAAGCGCTTGGTTGTAGCGGAAGGCCCACTGTACTCGATAGAGGATGACTTCTCCATCAGCTGTGGTTTCAACATCATGAATAAAATCCTGGTTTGAGATGAGTCTTTACTTTCAATCATTATCTTCTATGTGATTGACTTGATATCCTTTTTGGATTAAATCACACTTTCCTATGTGGTTTGGGTCATACTTTCCTGTGTGGATTAAGTTATTCTTTCCTGAGTGGATTGGGTTGTACATTAGCTTGTGAGTTAGAGCTGAACTAGATTTGATGACTTAGGTATATGTATGGGCATATACCTAAGTAGATTTGGATGTTACTTCGTGATTTTATCTTCTCTTTGTGGTTTATCCTTTGTGGATTTCGGGAGTCCTTCTGGGGCCTCGGGGTCCCTACTAAGTATCATATACTCACCCCTGCCCGGGCTTCACCCACACTTTGTTGTGTTTGTTGCAGATGACAGACAATGCTAATCGTGTTTGAGGCATGAGGAGCGGGACTATACCTCGAGGTGGACCTCATGATGAGCCAGTACTCGGAGGTGGACTTCACGACGATACGGTACCCAGAGGTGAAAGACGGACGTGGAAAGCTGAGGTGGACATCTATACCTACCCTTCAGATAGGAACCCATAGGATGATCTAGGAGCAGCTCGACACCTTCCAGCTATTGTAATTTCATTCAGCTGTAGCTATACTTTCAGTTGGGTTTGTATTCTGGCTCATTTACTTTTCAACAAATTCTTTTGTATTTAGTGTTGCTTCCACTTATACTCTATTGTGTTTGATTACTTTTATAAAGGCATTGCCTTCCCTTTTTATTGGGATTTACACCTTTGGTGCATGTCGCCAGCCCCTGGAAAATGGAAGTCGGTCTTGGGGTAGTCACAGAACGGGCACCAAGGATGGTTCATAACAAAAAATATATCCCTAATGATGTAAATGTGTAATATAAAAAATGAATAAAAAAATATGTATCAGGATTATCAATGTAGTACCCTTAATCTATAATCCATAATACGTTATGCATGATGATGAAAATAGAATTATCCAGTTAATAATTCGTATCTTTGACGGATTATGTCATCCTTTGACCATAATTTCATTGAGGGGATTCTGGAAGCTCTCAACACTATTTTATATTCTTCTATGAGATAGAATAATTTGGATTTGAGAGATGAATGTGTTGGGAGGTTTTCATATAATCTTTGTAAAAAACTATAGGTATCATATCACTTTATAGGTCTATTCTTTTTTTTAATTAAACATGTAAACCATATTCAATATATCCATATATTTTTAAGATACCAAATTTTTGGTGATGATAATTTTTTTGTGGACTTGATCTCATGTTGAATTTGAAATTTACTATTTTGGTTTTGATGTCATGTATTTATTATATAACACGGTTCTAGTTCATTTTTTTGGAGATGTTTTGGTGGATTCAATGATTAATCCCCTGAAGGAATCATGATATGTGGACGAAGCTCCATGAGATTGTATCCCAGTTCATTGAAAT